>JAJGRW010002363.1:0-75099 GCA_025461045.1 Carex parvula
GAATTTGGCATCAGCGACGGCGACGTAACTATCAGCGACCGGAAAACCGGTCGCTGATAGTGTGATCTGCTGTAGTGTTTATATACAAGTATATTTTTATAATTTTTGTTTGAAAAAAAAAATGACAAAAGATATATTTTGAATAAATTTTTTTAATTCAAGGGTTAGAGATATAAGCAAGTGTCTTTTCTGAGTCCGCTTTTGTTCATATGTATAGTTATTCTGGCATGTCCAAAAAATAGTTATTTTCACGGATGCTCATGAAAATACAAAGTATTTGTGTTGAAGCAATTTGCGTTAGTATTTTTCTATTGATAAACCCATGAAAATCAATATTTTCACGATACTGATTTTTTTTTTTACTCATGCATGCATATAAATCTTATTAATTGTAATAGTAAATTATTAGCCATCGGAGTGCCTTGATCCTGTCGATCATCCTTTGTTTGTGGATAATTCAACAGCAAAAAATAATTAAGCAAATCATTTTAGCACAATATGAGATGTTTCCTTGTAATTTTTTTATTATCCAATATGGATTATTCAAAGAATAATTAGGGTGCGTTTGGTTCGTGCTATAAATCATTTCATAAAATATTAGGGGTATGTTTGGTTGGATTGAGAATAGGTTATTTTTTAAAACAAGCTATTCAGAACAAGCTATTCGGTGTTTCGTTGGATTAGAACAGCTAAAATAGAGAACCAAACTTGTTTGTCTTATTAGAACAAGTTATTCTCACAAAAAAGTTATTCAGAATAAGCTATGTAGGATGTATAAATCATAGGTGCCTTTATTTCCCATAGCTTGTATAAATCAGTTTTTATGTAGTGTGTGTCATCCATTGCCGTTTAGAAGGATTTGACAGTAAAGCTACCATCCTTTGTCCATCTCCATGTGAGTTGGAACAAGCTATATATTCGAATAGGACAAACGTTAATTTTGTTATTCTAGTTATTCTAAGATTGTAACCAAACATATCCTAGAATTACAGTGAATATAATACCAATGAATATCATTCATGATAACGTGTTGTTATTGTGTTATCAATGAAAACCATTCATGTATTACAAATGATACATCTGGTATATTTTTTTGTTTGTTTGTTTGAAAGACCTTAGGCAAATACATCTGGTATTTTGTCTGAACTATTTTGACTGTTCTTATGAAAAAAGAAGATATAAGTGGATAGACCAGCATTAATGACTGGATAGATGAGCATTAAATGACTTTCTCACTCTTGAAATTTTTTTTTTTTTTAAGGTTCACTCTTGAAAAATATTTATGACATATTTCTGTCTGTTCAGATTTGTAAATAAAAAGAATAACAATAAAAAAAAGTCGACTAATTAGCTGTATAAACGAAAACAAATGATGAATGGGGCCGTTTAAATGGAAAACAAACGATTAATCGGACAAATTGGCTGATTAGTCAATCTAATCCGTAAACAGTCTTCTGACAAGTATGTTCGTAATGATTTAATCACCGCTACCGACTAATCAACTAATTAATCAAACTAAACAGTCTTTTTTTACATCATTGTTTCTAACATGGGCCTTGTGAGCTTCTTTTTCTTTTGCGAAGAATAAATATGGGACGCACCATCTTGAAAAAAAATAAAATCACATGATTCATTGACCTACATATATCACAGAAAATTCTGAATTATGTAAAACAGAAATTTCATTGTATTCGATCAAACAATAATAAAATTGAGTGAAATTGTAAAAAATTGAAAAAAATTGAAAAAGTAAAATTGAATTTGAATTTTTGCGGTTATATTTCTGCTTTTCACAACATGGCCTCTCTTCTATTTTGTACGAGTTAATTTTTTATTCCCTGGAAGTAGAATAGAGAATTTATTCTTTTTCAAGAGATGAAATTGATTTCTTTATTGATATTTTTTTACTCTTTCACACTCTCCATCTTCAACCGAATACGACCATAACAGTACAAAATAAAAGTATGTTTCAAATTTCATTTTTCTTTATTTCTCATTATTCCACCTTTCACTATTTTTTAATTATTCCACCCGCCGAACAAGAATTTGTATTGTACTTCAAATATAAGTTAGAAAAACAACCATTGTGGATTTGTGGTCCAGTATAAGGTGATTAGCGACCATCATTGGTCCCCTCCAATTAATGTCTTTTTGTTTTTACTTTTAACACATACCATGGCGTTCTTTTCCTCTGTCCTATTTTTGTCTCTCTTAAGCGGGTAACAGGGATGGACCATGTCAGGAGCAACTTGTCACTAAGCTCCACACATTCATAATTTTACAACAATTTATCAAAATAAAATTCATATAATGGAATACAACAAAAGAAAGAAAGAAAAAATTTAGAAAGTAAAATTGTAAATTAGAAATTTCATTAATCAAAATAAAATTTTACAACAGTTTTACAAAATACAGTTCATATAATGGAATACAACTAGGGCTGTAAACGGATATCCGCTCCGAATCCGCTTATTATTCGAATCCGGATTTAAACGGATACATATATTACAGATACGGATCCGGATAATTATTAAATACCCAGAAGAGATCCGGATTCGAATTCGGATACGGATAACAATACCTAAACGGAGCGGATCTCCGGACCTATCCAGAACCCAATAAATACGGGTCTCTACTACTAACCCATCCGGAACTCATTAAATTAAAGCGGACCCGCTAGTGTAAAAGAATTTTTTTGGCCTTCAAGGGGATTCGAGCCCTTGTGCTGTGGCATGGGGATTCGAGCCCTTGTGCTATGGCATGAGGGTTTTAGCCACCAACCTTTAAACCACTACACCACATTATCTTTTGTTATTAATTATATTTTGTTTATATATTATATTGAATATCTCCAATCTTTCCAACATCAATCTCTTCATCAACTTACAATTATTTATTTATTTTCATATTTATATATTATTAATTATTATTTATATCTTAAAGTTTATATAACATTATTATCCGACAATTATTCGTTTTGTATCTGTATTCGAATCCGTATTCATAGATTATCCGCTTCGTATTCGTATCCGTTTAAGGTGAATTTGATTTTACATTTTGACATCCGTCTATATCCGTATCTATATTCATATCCGCTCTTTAAAATGTGGATATAGATATGGTTTTACCACTATCCTCTCCATTTTCACCCCTAAATACAACAAAAGAAAGAAAAAATTAAGTAAAATTGTACATTAATGCTTTTAACAAATTAACGATATTCAAATTACTTCTCAAATATAATCAATTGTCTCGCTACAATAATTAGGATACTTGACTTTTTAGAAGAAGAAAAACATTTTATTCCTTCTCTTCTGAAATGTTCAACAATTCATAACTTAAGATAATCCCACTAACACGGATAAAAACATTGACATAATTATTTTGACTTTACCAGCGCGCAACTAACAAAGACAATGGAAATTTATATAACAGATAGATCGCGTGAAGTAAAAATAACTATATCAATATTTTTACCCCACTAACACGAGCAGCCTTATCCAACTTGTCGCAAATCCAGATTTGATATGTTTTGTTCCCTACCTAAAACTGTACGAAGCAGCAGTCGTTATTGGCCGAAATTTTTATTGATAAGAAAATGGAAAAATAAAATATTAAAAATAAGAAATTCTGTACGGAAATTTTAAAAATAGAAAGGCGTCACGAGCCATAGCATCCCGCATATCTCCACACCGTGCGAAAAAAAAATGAAAAGTTGGGCCGCCATGGCTCTCTCAACATCGGAAAAAGAAAAAAAAAATGACTTCTTTCAAACTTATGGTGCATTCATTACAATTTGTCAGGTAATAATTTCTTGGATGCCATAGAAAAAAATAGACAAAGGTACCATCATTTGCTTGGGCAATTCCAATGTCTTGTGTGCCATCGAAAATTGCCTAAGATTATTCGTTTGAAAAGAAAATACATTTGTAATTTTCTTCATAAACGTTAAATACCAGACCTAGTTTTGCCGGAGGAAAATAACTTTTAATAGTGTTATGACCGAAATTTTTATTAATATCCAAAAAGAAAATTTTAAGTTTCATAAAATACACACATTTTTTTTAAATTTCCAGAAATAACAAATCCACTAGATTATTCAACTAAAATCCAGCTCAAATCTGCTGAATAATTCAGCGGAAATGGAAGAGAACTTTCCGCTAAATAATCTGACAGATTTCCTATTTCCGTTGGATTATTCAACGGAAATAGGATTTTCTGATTTTTATTATTTTAATTAAATAGAAAAAATTCTAATATTTTTATTTTCTCTATTGAAATATTAGAAATGTATATTCTTCAAAAATAGATGGAGTACTGTAGAATTGAATTTACTAGAAAGATTGCGACAAATAACCCGGATCAATATTTTTCAGACATGATTTTTTGCGGTTGTAAAAATAAATTAAAATATTTCTTGGTGTGTTGCTGGAAAAAAATGTTTTTGATATGAGTTATTGATCCCAGATCAAAAATCACTTATGGATAAATAAAAAAGTTATCATGGTCCTTCTAGTAAATTCAAATTCTAAGGTACCCCGTCTATTTCTCTACAAGCTATTTTATATTTTTAATATTTTAATATTTTCCTAAAATCACTTCTAGAGAAATAGATGGAGTACCCTAAAATTTGAATTTACAAGAAGAACCACAATATTTTTATTTTTGAACTGAGATCATTAAACTCATATCCAAAATATTTTTATCTTTTTTCCAGTGACACCCCACGAAATATTTTAATTTTTTTTATAGCCTCAAAAAATCTTGCCTGAAAATTGTTGATCCGGGTTGTTTGTCACAGTCCAGTAAATTCAATTCTATAGTACTCCATCTATTTTTCAAGAAATATAAAAATATTTATAAAATTTCAATAAAAGATATAAAAATCAGAACATATTCTATTTAATTAAAATAAAAAATCAGAAAATCTTATTTCCAAAAATCCAACGGAAATAGGAAATCCATTTTTGCTGAATTATTCAGCGGATTTGGGCTAGATTTCCGTTGAATAATTCAATGGATGGTTATTTCTGAAAATTTGCAGAAACGTGTTTATTTTGTGAAATTTGAATTTTTTTTTTGGGATATTAATAAATATTTCGGGTGTTATGATATAATGATTTAGCATAACAACTTTGACAAACTTTTAGTTTAAATTTAACTTTCTGAACCTTGATCTATATGATATATCATACGCATGAAAGATAAGGGCTGGAAAATTTTGATAATGAATATGTTGATAATCTTGACAATAAATTTCTAAATTAGTTTTATAAGCTTTTAATAAATAGAAAAAATTATAGATATGTTATTGGACTTGTGCATGTATCAAGTTTCATTCAAATTTAGTGTCATTTGATATTTTATCATAAATCGTTAAATATAAATTGTAACAAGTTTTTATTTGTTTGATGAAAGATTAAACTTACGTGAAGTTCTATCATTGTCATGGACACAGTGACAAATGAATAGTTCGGGTTCGGTTCAGCAGGGTCAAAAATTTGTGATTCAGTAATGATTCGGTACCACAAGTCCGGCCCTGTTGTTTGGATTTTTGGTACTTTTAAACACTCGTGAATAAACACACATGTCCGGCCCTGTTGTAGGGCACCCAGGCGATGGCTCTGGCCCCAAGATCTAAGGTGGTCCAAAAAAAAATTATTTTATGCATATTAAAAAAGTTAATATGTATATATTAAAAATAAATAAAATATTAGTGCTCAAACTTTGTACATAAAGATTCAAATTTTCCTATAAATAAGTATGATCTATTGACATATTAATAAAAAAATTGTATATATAAAGAGTCCAAATTTTTCTCCCGCTCTGGACCCCAAAATCTTCATAATCAACCCTGTAAACACATATACACACTGAGATACGTACATACCTACGTATACATAGATATATAGGTAGTAAGTAGGTACATATCTACATACAAACGTGCGTACGTACATGTATTAGTATAATTGATAATCTTCTGCTTGTTGTTTAGGGTTTGTTTCAGACTGGGGGAAGAGAGGAAAAGGAAATAGGCTTCTGATTGGATTTGGCCGGAGCCGTTTACTTGCTTCAGAATAAAAGAAAAATGAAAGGGAACGAAGGGGAAGGAGAGAGAGTGAACCACATGTAGAAAAGTGGCCAATTTGTTTCTCCCAAATCGGAGTGTAGAGGAGGTGAACTATTTCCTTCATTTTCTTTCTCTTTCAATTACATGGCTTGTTTCTGGAGCACACTCTTAGAAACAACTATTAAAAATGAAAACTAGCAACCAAAAACTAAAATTTCATTAACATTTGTAACATTTTGTAATTAATAATTGCGAGAGTATTTTTCTTTTCTGTGAAGGTTGAAGATTAAACCACTCAACTGTTTAATATTCACAAAAGATTCTTTAATTCAGATTTCGAGTCTGCGACTTTTCAAATAGAGAGCATTGTCTTTGCCACTAAATTAAAGACTTGGTTCTGTCAATGTTTTAATGCAATCGAGTAATACTTTTTTTGTTTGTTTTTGAAATAAAAACTTTTATAAATTCTGATATATATTTTTAAATATCTCTAGTACAAAATTAAACTTAAATCATTAGTATCTATATTAAACATACGGTTCGATATATTATACAAAATGAACGTACTCTGTTTAATTCCGAACCAACACTTATTTGAATGCCACGCAATCCGTTTGATTCTCTCAAACCTTTTCTTGATATCAATTCCCCATCCATTGGGCTGTCCCAAGGGACACAAAAAGTTTCCATTCAGCTACAAGTCGTAACTAAAAAGGCAAAAGGCCCATTACGCCACTCTCCATTTTTGAAGTTAGATTTTAACAACAATATTTCACAACACACCGCTTACTGCTTTCTAGAAGCGGCGAATTCGACCAGACCCTCAACCTCACCCGTCACCTGTATTCCTATCTCTTTTCCTCCGCTTCTGTTTTCTGTCCATTCTGTTTTTGAACAGGTGCTTCGGCCTGATAGATCTGACTACTACTTTTTGTATTTCCGCTTAGTGGATCCGTCCACCACTCTCTATTTTGAGATTTATTCCTCAAAATAAACGGTTCGATTTTTCTTCTCCTCTTCTCTCACAATATTCCTTCTTTCTTTGGCAATAGAATAGTAGGTGGAACAAGTTGTACATACAATTACTTATATCTTATGTTTGTTGTTGTTGTTATTGTTGGGTAGAACTAGGGTGTTCTTAAGTTCATCAAGTCTCTTGGTGAACTCAAGTCTAAATCTATCGGATCGGCTTCAAACGACAAATTCGAATAGTTGAAACCCGCTTACCTTACGAGTGATGTGTATACATGTAAAAAATTTATACTTTCGAATTAATTTAGGATAAAGTCAAGCGGTCAAAATTAGAAGGTTAATAAATTAATTTTAATGCATTCATTTTTTGACGTTTTTTTACCACTTGACTCTATTCTAAATTAATTCGAAAGTATAAAATTTTGCATGTAGACGCATCACTCGTAAGGTAGATGGGTTTCAACGATTCAGATTCGTCGTTTGAAGCCGATCCGATGGGTTTTAGACTTGAGTTCACCAAGGGCTTGGTGAACTCAAGAGCACCCTAGTTCTACCCGTTGTTGTTTGTTGGTTGTTTGTTTATGTCCTGCTTCTTCTTCTTCTTCTCTTTTTGCTCTAATAAATTTTTCAACCCTGATGGCTCTCCCTATGAAAGTTGATTGTTCTAGTACGGTTAATTTAGTTTCTGGTCCGGTTTGATTAAATTCTTCTCGGCTGCACGCTGAGCGGTGACTGTCCTGATCCGGTTGATTTATTTTCCAGTCTAGTTTGATTCAGTGCCTTCTTGGCTGTGCACAAGAAAGGGTTCGATATGGTGCAGTATGCCAAAAAAAACAAGATAAATATACACACAATAGAAACAATCAGTATGCTCCTATCATTAGAATCAAGTAAGGATATCATTTTTTAAAGAATATAACAATACTATGCAAATTTTTCTAGCATGTACGTACGCAGATGTTATTTTGAACTTAAAAATCTTATATTCAAACAATTGAGAAATATGAATAAAAAGGTTTTAGGTACTAGATAAGCCGTCTGAACCATAGTAACACAATTTACGAGTTATTCGTGTTTAATTCATTTTTTCGACATTTCTGAACTGAATACTGAATAAAACTCAGAAAAATGTATAATACATTTTATTCGCGAATAAAACACGAATTACGAGTTATTCGCGAATAAAATGTGAAAAAAGGTGATTTTTGTTTTAAAAAAAATATTTTAATTATTTTAAAAGATTTTTTTTTAAAAAAAATTTGGAGGTTTTTTTTTCCTTTCTTGTGGTACCGAATAATTTTCGAATTATATCCGAATTATTTTCGAATCACGAATTTTTGATCCTGCCGAACCGAATCCAAACTATTCATTTATCACTATGGTCTGAACTAACATTAAACACGTGATTTCCGAATGAAGAAATTCATGTTCACAATTCCACCCTAACATATCGTTCAAGTTGAACTGAAAATGCAGTGTTTACAGTGCCTCCCTTTAGTCAGCTGATTCGGTATTTATAATTTTTTTAATATTTTTAACAATTAGAATGACTTGTAAATGTATGTGTTTCAGAAGTAAACATAATATATTATTAGAATATTTTAAAATAAGAATACTACAGCATCTATATTGGATTTTCTATTTTAATTTCTAATTCGATGTGACAATTTTAAATTTTTGGATGTACGAGGGTCAGTGGCGGAACATAATAGAGATCAAAGGAGGCTAAGCCACTCCTATAAATTAAAATTTTATACTTTAGTCCATTAAATTTTGTATCTCATATGTATTAATACCTTTTAGCTTTCCTTATAAAATGAAATTGTACAATATTTGATTTTCAGCTCCCTCAATCTCGTTCCGCCCTGCGACGGTGCAGCACCGAAATTCATAAGCCACGTATTTTAGCGAATAACCAAGAAACCGTATTTCGTATGTACTCGCTGAATTCGCTGGATTGAGGAGAATATGCCTGGATATATCCATGTCGCGTACGCTAGACTTGGTCTATAATTACGTTATTAGTCTTAAGCCTCACGTAAAGTGGATCCGAATAAAACCTTATGGACCTGCTCCGTTGAATTTTGATAAAACAGGTTTAGATCGCAATTGTTCCTGATCTACTCGATACGGCGGAGTGCTCTCCGTATACCAAGGCCAAGACTCGTTCCACCGCTATCCTCGAGAATTTTTTATTTATAGAAATTAATATTAAAAATATAGGTATTAGAAAAGGTGCGGTAGAATTTGGATGACATAGTATGAAAAAAATTTCGGACTAAATTTTTGAACTCAAAATCAATTTGTGAATCCAATCTCTTTATCATGAGTCTCGTTATGAATTAGTTAAAGAGGATTCAATTAAATTCATTCTTTAGTTTCGAAAAAAAAATAACTGGTTCCAAACTTTTTTTATAAACATTGCATTCTCTCCCTCTCTTTTTTTTTACGAATTCAATATGATTGAATTTTATAGTATATTGTGTTGTTCCATTTTTCTCATATTGTGTTGCTTCCAGATCCATATTAAATCTGAATATATATATTTTTGTTCAAAAACTTTCAATATATGATGAAGTATGTTATATTTTCTTTTTATGATAGCATGTAGGCTCTACCCACTCATACGCACTTTATTTCTGCACATACATAATTCAAACTCTTGTCCTCCCACATGATGACTTATGCCACTACCAACTGTACTAAGCAATGGTGGCATATAGTGTTATTGTGACTATCAGATTGTCTCCATTGAATCTGGAAAAGAAATTCGAATCCAAACTTTAAAGCCAATTTTTTTCAAATCAATCTATTCTTAAAAAAAACCAGCCACTCATTCTAACATCTTATATTATTTATATTAATTTCTATAAATAAAAAATTCTGGCTTCCCTCGCTCACCTCGCCAATGAAAATGAGTGGGACCAAAAAGCAGGCATTCACGGTTCACGAACCAAGTTCACCCATGGATTTTTCGGTCAATAAGTCGTCTCCCCTGGAGAAAGAACGACCACTGAATTATACGAGAGGGAGACCAGAGGCGTGGCCCTTTTTTTCTTCGATTTTTTTTCCCTCTCCCCCTTTTCCTTTTTCTCTGTCTTTCCAAGCCTCCTCCCCCCTCTTGTTTCGTGTGGTGAAAAGGCGGCAAGGGAGAGCGAGAAAATTTATTTAGGAAGTTTTTTAGTGTTCACTATTCACTAAATTTTCGGATCTGGAGGTGTTAGCTGGGAGATATAGAAGCAGAGGAACGTTTTCTTTTGAATGTTGTTAATGGGTCAATTTCCTTTTGTTTGTGTACGGATCGATCTCGGAGAAGGTAAAGGTGGATTGAATTTGAGCTTTTATGTTTAAATTAGATCTCAGTTAAGCTATGTGCTTTACTGTTTAAAAGTATGCGATAATGACATTAGATCTACATGCTTTGTTCAAACATTTTGGTTGATTTTTTACTTGTATTGTAGTTTTTTCTGTATTATTTTACCTTAGAGATCTTTTCAATTGTTCCTTGGTGCTTATTACTGTCAAGCCAGATCAGAAAAAAATATTGTTGCCTTTTCTTTTCCTTATTTTAATTAGTAGTTTCTGTTGAGCCTCTTTACAGTATACTGTCTTCATTTGCTAGTATTTGTTAGTCTGGGCAATTCTATTAAAATATATATTACAATAGCATGATGTTATACTGTGGATAATTACACTATTAAGTTATCAAGGACTCTCTGCTAGATTTGTTTTTCCTCTTGAGCTTGTTAGATCCAATCATAGTTCATTTCGAGTCATTGTGACAATATCTAATATGTATGATGCACTAGTTAAATTTCTTTTCAAAGTAGATATTTTGTGTATTCATTTGTGCTCTAGTTCTACACTCTATTAGTATAATGTTGAAAGATACTGTCCAATGTCATGAACAAAAAGAAAACTAATATAATTGGCATTTATGATATACAATCTCTTACTGTATATGATCAGCGCATCAACAGTAACCTGTAAATAAAACTGTAGTTGTTAGACTTCTTGTGTTGAGCTTCCACATGAGATTGCTCAATCCATCATATGTGTGTTTCTCATAATTTGAAATACATGTTTGCTTATTTGAAATTTGATTTTCAGGTCTTGGTTAGATTCTAAGGGCGAATATTCCTTCTTCAAGTGCCTCCATGCAAAGATGAGCTTTCCAAATAATCAAATGTCAAACCAATTTAAGAAAACCACATCCCTGAATCCAAACGCAGCTGAATTTGTGCCATCATTTCACAGATCTGCCACATCAACTGTTACTGTTTCTGATGCAAACAGTTCATCCAAAGAAAAGGCAACCCTAGACAGGACTGACTCGGCAAAATCAAACACTTCTGAGGATGAAGCACGCCGGTACTGGCAGAGCCAACTGCCTGATGACATAATTCCTGATTTCTCGGCCCCAGAAAAAGATGAAATGGAGACAGTTCTGCCCACATTGGATAAACTGACATTAAGTGCAATTGAGGATCCATATTCTAGTTATACAGGGGATGGTACTCAATCTGGTTATTTATTAGGATCAAATAACTGGGATCAGATTGAGAGTGAATTCGATTTGGGTTTTGTCGATGGGAGCTCCGGGGACCATGGTGTGACAGCAGATGCTAGTTTTGACCCTGTAGATTACCTTGTCTCACAATTTCCGGGATTTTCCGCCCAGAGCCTTGCAGATTTGTACTGTGCAAATGGGTATGATTTGAATGTCACCATAGAGACACTCATCCAGCTTGAGGTAAGTGGTGACTATTCAGGTTTCAACAAGTATAATTTAAGAAGATTCACTATTTTGTTATCCGAGAAATGACCTTAATAATTAACCATGCACAATTTAATGAATTCATGTTGAATTATTATGTTCCCAATTTTCAAAGCTTGCATGAACAGATCTAGTATTTTTGCCATTGTGCGATAGTCTCCCCTGTTAATAATAATGATAGCATCAAACACCATATAAATAATAATATCAAAAACCCGAGTAACATCACGGACTGTTTTTAAGGCTCTAAAGAATATTTTTTTAATATTCAGATGCAAGTGGATAGCGGGGCCCATCCAACTTCGAACCTGAACCCTGCTGCACCGAATTTCACCATGGGTGACTTTCCCGCACTTCCGACTGCAGAAACTGAGACAATTCTCTCTAACACTAGCCGGCCTTCTATAATTACTAGCACAGGGACTAATTTTGCATCAGCTGTGCGTAAAGTTAATCCCCCGGAACCTCATGGTAGGCTAGAAAAAAAAAATGCCGTAGAGTATGGGACCAGTGTTGGTTCTAGCCAAGTCTCGCAAATTTCACCAAGACAGTATAATTGGAGTAGTAAACCTGCTCTTGGTAATAAGCTTCCAGGTGGTGGGCCGGCCCGTGCGGCACCCGTTTGGCTTGAGACCGGCGAAGCAGTTGGTAATAACACTTAGAAAATTGTAACATCGATACTTGATATGTATTGCTTGTCTGTCCCCCTTTTTTACATACTTTTTATATGTTATATACATTTTTTTTTCTCTCGTGTTGTTGTTGATTCTGCAGCGACTATATATGCGGAAACTAGAGAAGAAGCTCGTGATTATGCTCGTCTCAGGAATATGTGCTTTGATCAAGTAAGAACTCAGTACATTTTATTAGTAGTACGAGTAATTATTTTATTTACGAGAATTTAATTAGAGAATAGTTGGACTATCATTTATTTCCAGTCTTTTTGTCTCGTCAAATAATTGTAATTTATTAAATCTTGCTGATAAACTAGTTACATTACTGTTTGTAGGCAAGGCAAGCTTATTTGATCGGTAACAAAGCTCTTGCAAAGGAATTGAGTGTGAAAGGCCAGCTTTACAACCTTCGGATGAAAGCTGCTCATGGCAAAGCCAAAGAAAACATATATCGCCAGAGGTCTTATTTCTCTCTCTGTTGAACTATAGTTGAAATCAACTACCTACATACCAAAACATTATTTAAAAAAACGAAATGTGGTAGTACTGTGAAGGCAAGGGATATTTTTCAAATTCTTAATTTCTAATAGTGCACTAACAATAAACCCTTATAAGTACATTAGAATTTGAAATGTACATGTTCAACATTGTCTCCTCCCGAGGAAAACTGTATAGTTTTTGTTTGGCCCTTTGATTTTGCAGAAACCCAACTTCATCCTATGGGCCAGGACAAGCGCCATTAATCGACTTACACGGACTTCATGTGAGCGAAGCAATCCACATTCTAAAACAGGAGCTCTCCATTTTGAGAAATACCGCAAATGCAACTGGAGAGAGAGGCCAACTGCTGGTGTGTGTTGGTACAGGCCACCATACCAAGGGGTCCCGCACCCCAGCTAGGCTTCCCATGGCAATTGAACAGTTTCTTTTGGATCAAGGCCTCCACTTCACACAACCTCAGGCAGGGCTTCTCCGTGTTAGTATTTATTGACAGTTGGATGTTAGCTGTAGGTGACAAGGGTAAAAAAAGAAAATGACAAAGAAAAGTGGAAAAAGCAAAAGAAAAAGAGGATCTGGAATGTAGCATTTCTTTTAGTTTGTATATCTTGAGGCTGACAACTATAGGCCAGGAATTGTAATCCATGCGTATAGTTTGATTCAATTCAGATTTATTTATTCTGGTAGGTTCAGTTTAAGTGTACTTAAAATTAATCAAGTTACGTGAAGTTTTTTTTACTTGAAGGAATCTAGAGTTAGTTTATTCGGAGTTACAGGTGTAGTTTTATTTTCTGAATCTGATACTGTTATCGTGTCAGTCACTGAACGGTTTTTTATCGTCTCATTTTCTTAAAATTTTCAGTTAAAAGTCGACTAGGTTTTTATGGCTGATACGTGGCTTAAAACTCGAGTAGAAAGCCTGAGATACTGTAGAAATCATTATAATGAAGTGCAAAAACAAAGGGCTGTGTAATATTAAAATATAAAAGGAGCTGAACTAATGTACTTCGTAAAGTAAATGACACGTTTTATATCATGTCCATATATTTATTTTTAAAATTTAAATAGTCTATCCGAATAATTCACCATGATCTTTGTATTAAAATGTGCACGTCGATCAAATACTTTTGACTATTTTCTTTAGATAGGGAGAAAAATTATTGATTAAGAAGATTATGAACTTCAAAAACAATGATATTCTATCTATTATGTGGAATGGTTTGCATCTATTGTTTGAACTTTATAAATAAAGATCTTTACTCGGTGAAGTACATTAGTCCAACTCCAGTAAAAGTATGTTTATTTCTAATAATACAATAATTAATTGCAAGTTAAAATATTTATTTAATGAAAAAACAAAAATGAAGAATCAAGCTTTTATAGATACTAGGAAGATAATATTTTTTACAATGCAAACATAAAAATAAAAGATGAAAGCTCGAGGGGACTAATAGTAAATTTCAAAGGCAAATAGAGAAAAATAGTACACGTCTAATTGATATAAGATAAATTTAGACTTTGGAATATACATGATATATTTTTATTGAAAGATAGATAATAAATAATATACTTCAGAAAACATATTTTTGTAATTAGATAAATATAACACGTCAGTAGAGAAAATATAAAAATATTTAAGAAGTACCAGAAGTTAATAGGATAGAACCGTAACTAGTTGGAAGTTCTGTAATCCGGGCATGGTAATATTTATTCTAGCCGTAATGCCAAGGTCATACTGGACCTCATCCAACCCAGTCACTGGTAAATTGTTTCAGTTAAACATCTAAAACTAAGTTCTGACCTTGCATTAAACATAACCGAGCGCTGATACTATATGCAGCACCATGTAGTCTTTTTATAACCTCACACGGATGGAAACTGTTACCTCAATCATTTTGATTCAAAGAGTCAATTAACCTACAAAAATTATTTAAAGAAACTACAGTAAAAAACTTACAGAATACTTGGAAGACATAGAATGCTGTAGAAGAATGAGTAAAAATCCAGTAAAATTTGGCATACATAGTCACTTGTATCCTGCCGACGTGCTAACTTCCGAGTTTTTTCGAAAGTGCTGCCAACAATTTCAAATTTACAAAAAAAAATGCTCAAAAAAAAAAAAAATTCGGCAAGCTTGATACCAGAATGGACCTAAATTACTCGAACTCAAAATTTAAAATCTTACGACAGTTCTTCCATTACGGGCTTTCTCGAAAAATACTATTATCAGTCCAATACTCCAATTTGAAATCCTCCTTTTTCATTATCCGTTCATTTCACGTACATTCATTAAAGCACACAATTCATGCCATGCTCAACATATTCTAATTATAGAAGTCCATTGGTCAATGTATGAATCCTATCCTTTCATGCAATTTATTTGTGTTCTACTTAAGTCATACGATTGGTTTGAAACAACATGCATAAATCCAACTATAAAATCTAGAAAACCCGCACCTGAAATCTGAGTAGGTTCCTAGTCAACTCTTACGTCTCTTAAATCGTCAAACGTCGAACCTAATGAATAAACATATCTCTATTTAGAAATGTTTACTTGTTCTCATATCCTAAAATTTCTTAATATTTTTTATATATTAACATGTTTATTATTTTATTTCTAATTCTTAATTTCACTTAATTTATTCACTAATTAAACACATAGTAAATTTGAGACTCTAAAATAGTAACATAAATTTATCATAGGACAAATTAGTATAAACTATTTGCTGGGATTTACTTTTTAATAAGAAATTTCTTAAATTTATATTTGCTGAAATCTATTTTTAAAACAAAGATTTCTATATTTTATATTTGCTGAAAAATAGTTTCTAAGTCTATAAAAATAGTAGTGAGTAATTATAGATATTGACTATTTACTTTAAATTTTTAATTAAAAGATATCTCTACTTTAGACTTCGTTAGTTCGTTATGTATATAAATACAGATCAAAATATCTTATTTGTTTTATTCCATAAACAAAGCGGTTCTGAAATTATTAAAATGCTAATAATGACAACTAGTGGGTTTTAGACAAATTCCTACCTATAGTTAACAAATACAAAAAAATATACATAATAATCCGTCTTTGAAATCAGATCTTGATTAGTTGATGCAAGGAACAAGTTATAATCAATTATCTGTCAAACTATATGCTTAGAAGTAAATATTAAATTAAAAATAATAATTCCAGATTTTATTACACTAAATAATTTATTATAAATATATAGTAATCAAATACAAAAATATACATCATAATCTGATTTTGAAATCAGATCTTGATAACTTGATGTAAGGAACAAGTTATAATAAATTATTTGTCAAACTATATGATTAGAAGTAAATATTAAATAAAGAGAATAATTCCAAATTTTATCATACTAAGAAAGATTTCAGATTATAATATAAAGGAAAGCAATCATAAACTCTTACAATCTAAGAACAATACTTTATTCTAATCAACATCTACTAATCGTATCCTAATTGATGAAATTTATGCAACAATTATAAATAATAAATCATGATTTTAGATTACCTTAAAGCAGAAAATTTCAGACCATAGAGGGAAGCTTCCATCTAATTCGAATTGGTAAGATTTTTGGATTTTTCCTTGGCTCGGCTGTGAAGGAACAAAGAGAGATTGACGGGGAATGGTTTTTGCATGTATTGAACAGAGAGAGCAGAGGTGAGCAATTTAAACAGGAGAGAGATGGGACGGTTTGGGCAGGAGGAGCGGTGATTTAAATTAACTGGATCGTGGGTTTTATCAGAGCAAAGATTTAGGAGGTATATTTGGTATAACATTGAATATTTGGATGCATTTACAATATTTCCTTATGAGGTGTATTTATAACCATTGTGTGGCTCTGTTAGCCGTGAGTCCCTGACTATAGCATTGGTTTATTTCTATATATATGGTATCCTTAATGAGGTGTATTTATATAGTTTATTTCTATATAACACTGTGAGGTGTATTTCTTAATGAGCTGTACAATCTTCCTATTTTGTTTTGTACGTTCCAATTTTCTGATATATATATATATATATATATAGAGGTTGGCTAAGATCAAAGTGGTATAATCAACGTCTTGGTGCTACCAATTAGTTTTTGTAATTTTAAAGTTCAAATAGTTGATTTGAAGTGCTCAACGTATTCTCCATATTAAAATGTGCTTGGAGACCAAATTTCACATTTTTTGAATTTTTTTACTATTTTTTATGAATTTTTTAAAATCACTCGTTTTCATAAGAAAAAAAAAGAAATCTGAAAAACAGTGATTTTAAAAAAATCCATAAAATAGTAAAAAAAAAATCAAAAATGTAAAATTTGGTCTCCAACCACGTTTTAATATGAAGAACACGTTGAGCACTTCAGATTGACTATTTGAACTTTAAAAATCGCAAAAACGAATTGGTAGTACTAAGGCCTTGATCATACCACTTTGATCTTAGCTAACCTCTCTATATATATAACATTGTTCAAATTAAATGAAATTTTTCTTATTTATATTATATTTTATTTCTATATACTATATACGATAATATTGTTTCCTATATATAATTTCTTTTTTTTGTATATGTTTGTAATTTAATTTAGTATTTCAATTACGTGGCGTTACATCCTATTCCTCTTAAAAAGAATTTTGTTCTCAAAATTCGAGTATTAAATTGTAATTATTTTTATTAACTGTGACTAAATGCTACATACTTTTATCAATCACGTCACACAAATTGTCACGTTGTCCTCCACTATTTTAGTCACGTGACGTGATGTGACCAAGTCACCACGTGATAGTCAAGTCACATCAAGTTTTTCATTCTCTACCTAGATCCAACCCATTTAAATGTCTGCATTCCTTGTAACAGTAACTAATCTGAATTAATCTGAATGTTATTTCTATTCTGGTTAGAACTGTCAAATTAGAAACAAATTTGAAATTTAAGATTTGAAATTGAAGAGAGGAGGAAAAAATGGGTGCATACAAGCTTCCAACTATTCATGTTTTATTTCAAAATTAGCATCTTTCTTAGTTAATTTAAACATACATCTTTAACCGAAATTTTTATTTATACCATTTAAAAAAATAAATTAACCAAATAACCACGGTTTTCTGACAATTCTAAATTTAGCACGGCCGCAGAATGCCGGAGCGGACCCATATGAGGGGTACCGCAGAATGCCGGAGCGGTCACAGGGGCCGCTATATGCCGGAGCGGACCCCTACAGGAGCCTATATAAGGGGTCGATGGTTTCGAATTTCATATCATTTCTAAGAAGTTTCAATCTCTTCGACCTCGGGTAAGTTTTCTTCTTCTTCTTCTCTAGTTTTAATTTTTAGTGTAGAGTAGTAATTAGGTTTAGGTTTAGGGTTTAGGATTAGGATTTAGGTTTAGGGTTTAGATTTAGCATTTAGAATTAGATATTAATTTAGGATTTAGAATTAGAATTGTACCCAAATTTAATTTGAATTGTACCCAAATTTAATTAGAATTGTACCCAAATTTAACTAGAATTGTACCCAAATTTAATTAGAATTGTACCAAAATTTAAATCGGACTTTTACCAAACTCTTATATTTGACCAAAAATTATTCAATACAGCATGGCATCCAGTAGAGATAGACCATCCTCCAGTAGGGGTACACAGCATGGCCCTATAGCCACGCTGTATGAGATGTCTCAGTACATCGAGATAGCATTGGCGGATGTTCCGGGTATCCAGAGTCTCATCGACAGGGTCAGCGACTTCTTGTGGTACCCGAATGCTGAGCATCGGATTTTAGAGGCTGCCACTAGGGTAAGTAAATTTGTCATCCCGAATTTTTGATGAATGAACTTGATCTGATTATTTAATTAAATGCAGGGTTTGGATGCGGTTACGGTTCGTCACAACCGCACTCATCTACGGTACCAGCCGGCGTATGGGGGGGTTTTACGCTCGATGGGATTGTACCAGCTATCCCAGATGGCCGAGGAGAATGCTGACGAGGGTTTATCTTCCGACCTCGTTGAGCGATGGCGTCCCGAGACGCACAATTTTCATCTCCCCCATGCTGAGATGACAGTCACCCTACAGGACGTTAGTTGCCTGTGGGGTATGACTATTATCGGGGAGCCGGTCACGGGCGTCGAGTACGGAGACTTCCGGGCATTGTGCTCGGAGCTGTTGGGGATCCCGCACGAGGATCTCCAGAAAGAGAAGAAGAGAGGCGAGAAGACCGTGGTCTCGCCCAGCTGCATCAGCTTGGCAAAGCTGCGGGTGAGATTCAAGGATTTTTCGGATCGACCAGATCAGGTATTTGCTTGTACAAGATTTAATTTAAATAATATTAGATTTATTTTCTTGTAAATAATGTTCTAATTTAAATCTATAACAGGTGGTTGTTGACCGACACCTGCGCGCTTACATTTTGGAGATGATCACTTGTCGGTTGTTTCCGGATTCGCATGGAGATCAGGTGCGGCTGTGCTACCTCGAGCTTCTGCGCGACCTGTCCACTGCGGGCAGGTTCAACTGGGGAGGTGCCACGCTGGCATGCCTATATAGGTACGAAACACATTCTTATAATTTTTTTCAAATATTATACATCGTAGTGTAGTAACACTGACTTTGTAAATTGTAAAGGGGTCTTAACACAGCCTGCTTGAAGAAGAACAAGACCTTCGTTGGACCGTGCATGTTACTACAGCACTGGTCCTACGCACATCTGATTGTTGGCCGTCCAGAGATGGCCAACAAGACAGATGTGCCGGAGTGGGGCAAGCCCGAGCCGGACAACTGCCCTGCATTTGCCGCCAAGTACTGTTATCCCAAGATTTAGGTGGGTGGAGGGCATGGCTCGTCTCTCGGCATCACATTCTGGAGGCAGGAGATAGAGCATCTCAGAGATGATCCCGAGTTTGTGACTTGGGAGCCCTACAGAGATTATGTAAGTTTACTTTTGTTTTTATTTTGATTTAAATTTTTTCCAGTTCGAATTGATATATGATATTAAATCTATACTTCCAGGTTGAGGTGGATGGCGCACATCGGTCATATCTTGAGATACTGCCGGAGCGATGTCGTCAGCAGGAGCGTTTCTGGCGTGCAGAGGTGCCGCTCATATGTTTTCAGGTACCGTAATTTCTTTATGCTAGTTATTTACACAAGCGACTTAATTTAATAAAAACAGTCTAACGTATTAAAATATATATAGATCATCGAGCACCATTACCCCGGACGGGTCATGAGACAGTTCGGGATGCGCCAGCTTACTCCCCCCCGGCACCGATCAGCGAGGAGGTCTAGCGAGGGCTGCATCATCCCAGGGATACCACTGCAGGCAAGGACTGGGGGATTGCCCGTGTGGATTACGTGTTCGAGGCAGGAGCTGCAGATCCCCCATTGGCCGAGCCCAACCGTCAGATGGATGTCGCGCCAGTGTAAGAAATTTTTTTATTAATTCAAAACTTCAACTATAGCTTTTTGATTGGAATATCTAACATTTATTGTAATTCGTACAGACCTTACAGAGATTGGTACCAGGATCACGACGCGTACACCATATTTCTTGAGGGATACATCGCCGACAACCCGCATGAGAGGGTACCGAAGCTGAGGGATCGTAGAGGACGGATCCACGGTATTATCCCCACCGGCGCACCTCTCGCAGCCACGGTATTTTTAATTTGAAATTTCAAATTCAAAACTATTAATATTTACAATTGTACAACTTCTTCATAATTTTTCAATTTTCAGGCATTATATCTTGTCAAGAGTTGCGTCATAGGGGCTACGATGGCCGTCACCAGGGGATGGAAGAGGCTTGGGAAGGTCATACTCAAGCACAACGTACCCGCGGTGTGCCAGTGTGGGTACAGGGCGCTCCTCGACTCTCTACTGAGGTGCGCTGGCTTGGGCGGTATTGATGCGGTCGACGACATATCTGACGAGCCCGATGTCTACGTCCCCTACACTGGTGATGAGGAGCTGTTTGCACCCGTCCACGATGCTGAGACGGTCGGTCAGGCGTTCGACCGAGGTGCCGAGTTGATGCCCCGAGCCGAACATGACGCCATGGGATCCCAAGCTAGGATGTCTGCCGAGGTATAATTTAAATTAAAATACATAACTGTGATTTTTTTCTTATTTAATACATTATCTAATTTGTAAGTTACTACAGGATGGAGACGAGGAGGAGGACCCGTTCCAATTCAATATCTCCGCTGAGTATGGCACAAAGGGAGATGAACTGTATTCCCCGGGTTACAGTCCCACTCAGACAGCACCTCCTGCCTATCAGCCAGGGTATGTTCAGACAGAGCCCATCCCACCTTTCCCTAGCCAGTCCTCACAGCAAGTACCTCACACTTCCCTCCACGATGACTCCATTGCCAGACAGGCGTTTTTATTCACGCAGGCTGAGTCTGGACAGACCACAGTTTTTGGTCCTGGGGTCCAGCAGACATCCGAGATTGAGGAGGTTCGCCAGGAGCCGGTTCAGTCTACGGATGTCCAGGCAGACGACTCTGCATCCTCCGCAGATACAGACGAGACGCCACTCTGCAGGAGGGGTCGGGGGTTTAGGAAGAAGAATGCGAGGACGGTGTTTAGTCCAGAGCCGTAGATTTTCATTTGTTGTACTGTTAGATGTTTTGTTAGATTCTTATTTGTAGTATTAGTAGATGTTTTGTTATATACTTATTTATTTTGTTGATTAGTTTCTTGCTTGTTTGATTTTGTTGTTATTTATTTATTTTGTTGATTTCATTATCTCAGAGTACACAAAGGAATTTCAAAAAAATCACGTATCTAAAATATCTAAAATATTTCAAATGAATACGATACGACCAAAAATCAATTTAAACAACATTCGAAATTAAATAAATAACTCTTAAGAAATTACAATTTCGTATTTTTAAAATAAAAAATAGAGGGTCCGCTCCGGCATATAGCGGCCCTAGGGTCCGCTATACGCCAGAGCGGACCCATATGAGGGTCTGCTCCGGCATACTGCGGTACCCCTCATATGGATCCGCTCCGGCATTCTGCGGCCGTGCTAGATTTAGAATTGTCAGAAAACTGTGGTTATTTGGTTAATTTATTTTTTTAAAATGGTATAAATAAAAATTTCGGCATCTTTAAAGAAACAAATTAACTTAAATTGCTAAAATGTCCTTAAATCATCAAGATAATGCATTATATTAGGGACTGCATTTGATTTTCTCATTCTTTTGTCAAAATGGTGGATACTGTCAGATACCGCAAAAATGGATTCTGGACTTCTTTTGGATAATACTAGATGAATGATGCTTTTCCTTGCAATTTATAAAAAGTAGGGATTTCTTTGCGTGAGGCTAATGTATGTGCAAATAATATTTAACCCAGTTTTGAGATCATAATTTATATATTTCTAATATATTTTTTTTTAGATAAGCGGAAAAGTCATTGATTTAGAAAATTCTGTACATTTAAGTGAAGATCATGCTGAACAGTTTCAGAAGTTTGAGATTTAAAAACAAAGATATGGGCGTACAACATGGGTTTTACTTCATGAAGTACAATAGTCCAGTTTATAATGTTTAATTTTATTAATAACACAAAATTATGTATAAGTTAAATGATTTATTTAATGAAAAAAACCAAAATGAAGAATCAAGCGTTTATGATTACTAGGAAGATATTATTTAATACAATGCAAACATAAATAAAAAAGATGAAGCTCGAAAGAACTAATTATAAATTTCAAAGGCAAATAGAGAAAAAAAATTCGAGTCTAATTGATAAAAGATAAAATTTAGACTTTAGAATATACATGATATATTTTTATTGAAAACTAAATCATTAATAAAATACTTCAGAAAAAGTATTTTTGTAATTAGAAAAATATCACACGTCAGTAGAGGCAAAAATATTAATATTTAAAATGTACCAGAAGTTAATAGGATAGACGGCAACTTTTTTCATGTTCATTCTTCAATAAAGTAATTTGTTTATGCAATTAAATCTATAATTAATGGTAAATTAATGTACGTTTCAATGTCAAATCCTGCATGATTTGATTTTTTTCAATTAATTTATGTATAATTTTTTTAATTTGTAAATGATTAAAGACAAAAAACATAGAAAAAAATAACAAGTACAAATATATTTGAAGTTAGATACAAGAGATAAGAGTTACAATTATCTAGAGTGAAGCTATGAGTTTTTACAATGCGCAGATCGGTTGATACTATGAATTTATTTATACTTTTTTAATTCAAACAGTTAATCCAAACCGTTCAACATGATCGTCATATGAAAATGTAATTTGAGTTTTTTTAGAATTTTTTTACTATTTTTTTTAAATATGTAGAAAATCACATCTAAAAATTATGCACCAACAAAAAGTATCAATTTTGTGTGTATATAAAAAAGTAGAGAAAATTTCTAGTGCACCCATCAAAATTTTTTCAAAATAGCTAATTTCCCCATCAAAACATCTTAATATCCAATATACCCATATAAATTAAATATTCTTTCTTTTATACCCATTTATTCATTAAATCTCTTATTTAGTTATTTTAAAAGTTAAATTGGCAAATATACCCCTTCTTTTCAATTGGAGATGTCTCTTAAAAGTTTAGGCATGGTTGAATTGAACATGTGAAAAAAGTGAAGAGACTCTTCATCTTCTTTTTGCCTAAACTCATTCGCTTTGTTGATGGAAACTGAAGGTCTCGGTATTTGGCAAAAGAGGATAGCTGCTAGTACAGTTGCACTAGAAATTTGCCTCTAACTGATCATTTAAGCAGTAAATCGTAGTGATCCAAAGAAGCATATTTAGAGTTAGGCAGTTAGCTGACCAACCAACAAAGAGGATACCGGCCATATACTCCAATAGTCCAATACTTGATAGGGTAAGAGTGTATAAATTACATAATGCTAAGGTTGATAGTGCTAGACCTTGTCCTAGAGGAATGAAAGCCCATCCTAGAAGACTAAATAGCTGAAGTTTCATAGAGAAAAAAAACAAACTCACTCTGCAATTAACATGGGCTGGGAAGAAGATAGAGGGAAAGAGTTTTTGAAGAAATTACCGGGAAGGAGAAAGATGTCTTGATCTAATCGTGATAAAAAAAAAAAAAGATGTCTTGATTTAATCGTGATTTGGGGAGATTTGTTGGCAGAATTGACTGGTCAAAGATGTTAATTGGAGAAGAAAGGATAAAGGGGCAAGGTGGTCCGGTTACGGGCAGGAGTTTGATTAAATATCATACTCTGCAGATGGGTCCCTATTTAGATTGCTGACCGAAGGCGCTGAGAAGCTTAAACGCTGCAGAGCAGGTCCCACTTTGTCAGAACAGAATATTAGCAAAGAACACCGACATGGACGCTGAGATGTCAGCACGATATTGATTCTCAAGATCCATTCGATAGAATTCGAATTTTTTTCTGTAACAATTTCGCCTATAAATAGGCAGTGATTGTAACCAGTTGGATCAAGCTATTGAACAAGAATTTTGTGGTTTCTACTTATCCATTTGTGTGTGTCGTACTTTTCTGGGTTCTTAAATTTTCTTCGAAATTGATTCAATTCTTTGAATATTTGTTCAAACTACACTTTGATTATCAAACTCAGGTCAGGGACCTGACAAAAGAGATTAATTTTCGGTGAAATGGGCTGTGTTGTTGGAAGAAATCACATAGCCTTTATAAGAAATTTTAGTTTCTGTTTTCCTTTATAAAGAAGTTCAATTGACCAGACGCCTAAGGGAGCGAGCCGACATTTTTACAATATCCAAAGTTAATTACAAATTAATAAAAATACCCAGAATTTCTTGGTTTTTCAAAAAATGTCCAAACTGATCAGATTCTTGCCGGTTTCTCCTTTTTTTTAGAGACACTATGAAGAGCAAGATAATGAAATCTAATACTGAAAATTTGAATTTTTTATTTAAATTATTTGCTAGATTACTTTTTTTTATGTATAATTAGCATATTTATACTAAAATACGCTACATTACTTGAATTATATTGAATTACACTATATTACATTAAATTACGCTAAATTATGTTAAATTACGCTAAAATACGATAAATTACGCTAAATTACATATGAATATGGATGATATCTTTACTGAGAAGACGAAAAACGATGACGAAACTTTACGGCCATAAAATGACGCTCGAGTGTCTGATTTCAGTAATGACCACTTTTCGGAAAGCTTGCGAAAAGACGCATGCGTCAGTGCCCGCGATGCTATATTTCAAAATTCAGAATTACTAAAAAACAAAGGGAAGAGCCTCAAAACTTGAGTGAAGTTTCCGATTAAGATTTTATTTCTATTATTCAATCTAAGTAGCTCAATAAATAGTTATATAATGAACTTGTAGAATACCAATTTTTACTATTTTTGAAATTTTTTTACTATTTTTTATGATTTATGAAAGATGGTACAAAATCGGCCTAATTTAGTGTAATTTTGCGTAGTTTAGTGTAATTTACCGTATTTCATTATAATTAGCGAAATTAGTGTAATTTAGCGTAATTCAACATAATTTTTAGTAATTTAGCGTAATTTAATGTAATTCAACATAATTTCAAGTAATTTAGCGTATTTTAGTATAAATATGCTAATTATACATCAAAAAAGAAGTAATCTAACAAATAATTTAAACAAAAGTTCGAATTTTTAGTGTTAGATTTCATTATCTTGCTCTTCATAGTGTCTCTAAAAAAAAGGATATTTTTTGAAAAAACAAGAAATTATGAGTATATTTATTAATTGTAATTAACTTTGGATATTAATAAAAATGTCGGGGGAGCGAGTATCCTTAGGTCAGGTCAGGTCAGCATAATAACCACAGTATCTTCGTTTGTGAAAACATGGTATCCGTATAAAAGATGGTTGATAATAAGTAAACAAAAAGGAAAAAAGAGGCAGCCTAATGCAATGAGAATTATTGCCGAAAATAGTAGAATATGTTTTTTCGTTGAGTCACTTCAGCAGTCTTATATTTGAATTTCCCACGGTATATTTTTTTCTCTTATTCAATTCAATTCAATCTCAAAAGAAGGGATATATTTGTCAATTTAACTTTTAAAATAACTAAATAATAGATTTAATGAATAAATGGACATAGAAGAAAGAATGTTTAATTTTTATGGGTATATTGGATATTAAGATGTTTTGATGGAAAATTGACTATTTTGAAAGTTTTGATGGATACACTGGAAATTTGTACCATAGAATCACCCTTTATTATTTTATTTCTACTTCTCAAGAATATAAACGTATAATTAGTTTAGAACTTACCGCCAATTAAATTAAAAAATAAAAATTAATAATTAGGCCAACAAAATTCTTAAATACACCGCCCGACAAAAGTATATTTACACAGACACATTTCCTTTCTCCTTTACTCGAAGAAACATTACTTCACGCGCTATCCCCAAATATTTCTTCAAATCATTAATCAATGACATCCCCTGTGCAGCTTTGCCTTCGAAGAATCGAATCGGTGAAATAAATCAAATCTGAAGTCAGTCACGAACTAACTGGAAGCAAGAATCCGCGTAACTTTTTGCGGACATAAGGTGAGTCTCTTTTTTCCGATTCAAGAGTTCTTCGCTCAAAACCAAACGCTTTTGGCTGTTCGGGTTTAAAATTTGACAATAATCGGATCTTGGCTCCCGGTAGATTCTCCAAACACGGTAGCAACGCAACAATGGTCTGATTATTGCTTGCTTTGGTATGTATTGCAAGAACACCTAATCTTTGTTGGTACAACATTCAAATAGCCATTTTTACAAGATATACCTCTGTAGAACTGCAATAGCAAGATTTTTCCGGAGAAGTATGCAAAAGATTTTGTAAAATTTTAATCAATAATCTTTGGTAATCAACGATTCTTTAGTAAATGTTATTGAGGCCCAACATAAAAATCAGCAGTGGCTTGTGCAAATAGGAATTAAAGAGCTATTTTTGAGTTTTTACACACTGAAATTAGATGTTTATGCTAAACAACAAGGCAATTAATCTAAGGAGAAAAAGATAATAGCAATCTTCTAAATCTTTTCTTCATGTATCAGTGGATATTTATCATATGGCAACTGCAACCATGGCCACGGCTGCTGGGGCGGCCGCTCTACTGTACTATACACTAAATCGAAAGATACAAGTAACAGAATCTCAAGATGTGGAAGACTCGACAGATAGCAGGGACCAATCACGGCCAAGTACATCAGGCAGGGGGCGGGTCCCTCGAAGACCAGTGCATGCACCTGCCACTTGGCTTGAGACCATCTCGACCTTGTCAGAGACACTAAGGTTCACTTATTCTGAGACCTTAGGCAAGTGGCCTATTGGTGATTTGGCATTTGGAATTAGCTTTCTGCTTAAGCGTCAGGTCAAATCTTTTTCCCCCTTTTGCAGTTAATACCATGTTTGCAAATTGCAAGAGAAACTCAGCAGTTTGCATATTTTTTCCTTGTAGACCCGAAATTTTTTTTATCTTGTGGGTGGGGTGGGGGCTGGGGGATGGGGTTATAGGAGTAAGAAACCATCCATTATATTACTCCTGTTGGAATATATTTAACAAATGTTTACACTTTAAAATTATTTTGATGGTTGAATTGGTATGTACAAATGAGTTATGATGTGATCGGACTAACTTAATATGAAAAGCCTTGAAGCCTTAGTTCTATACCAGCTCTGGTTTTAAATGCTGGTTGTTGTTGGCATGCCAGTGGTCGGTTCAAGTACAATAAAATATTTGGTATGACTTGCAAAAATTTCTTACGTCAAAATGGTCTTAATTTTCCAATTTTCAGGGAAACTTGCCTGTAGCTAGCATATATGCTGGAAATGAAAGTGTAGAGCTTAGAGGAGTTACAGTAATTGAAGAACTAAAGTATCTCCTTAATTTATTGATACTTTGTTGGCATTTTTCAAAAAAGCCCTTCCCTATGTTTCTGGAGGCTACAGGCTACTGTAATGATGATGTTATTCTTCAGGAACCTAAAGCTGGAGTAAGTAATGGAAAATAAATTAAGAACGAACTTTCTATTCAATTTGTGGTTATGTTGTAGTTTTCTTGTAAAACCCACTTCAGTTAGGGATGTAAAAAGTCACGTGCCGTGACCCGCGTGTGTCGTGACCATCTTTCAGAAACTTGGCACGGCACGACATGCAGACTGGTCTGGTTACGCAACGGCATGGCACGTGGTCACGTGAGTCATGCGTCATCAGGACCGTTAGATCTTGATCAATTGGTGAATTTTGAATAAACTAACTTAAATTACAAAAGACATAGTTATACGTGACCAGTCACGTTTGTACACAACACATGTGGTCACGGCGTGACTAAATTTCCGGTCCATCCCAATTTGGTCACGGCACGTAAAAATCTGACCTGGTCATGTCATGGCATGGTATATGACCCATGTCACGGCACGTATTTACATCCCTAACTTCAGTTATTTTGCCTTTGAAAATCTGAAGTTAAGAACAAAATGAGCATGCAATTATACAGTTGTTGAACATATACTCTATACTTGTTTTTTTAATGCAGATTCTGAAGCCGTCTTTTACAATTATAACTGACAAGAGCACCAAGTGCATACTACTTCTTATCAGGGGGACACATAGCATAAGGGATACGCTGACAGCTGCCACCGCTGCAGTGGTCCCATTTCACCACACAGTTGTATATGAAAGAGGCATTAGAGAGGTGATCTTAGGCTATGCGCACTGTGGAATGGTTGCCGCTGCCAGGTGGATTGCCAAACTAGCAACCCCTTGTCTTATCAAAGCACTTCAAGAAAACCCAGATTACAAAGTGAAGGTTAACTTTTCACTCTTATAAAAACCCAGCAATGTTTATTTTAGCAAACACTGTGCATTGCACAGAACCTAATTTCAACTATATATAATGTGAAATGAGTTATGATTTATGAAGTAGTCCTTTATGTATCTTTATTTGCTTTCCTTGAGCTGCAACAGCCTTCATTATTTAGAATTACTTGGTGGAAATTATTCTTGCAATTAAACAAAATGAAATTCAACACTAGTCATTTATTTGCAAAATGAAACTAAATTCTAGCTAATTAATGGCAGTGCATAGCTGACTGGAACAGAACAAGTAAATAGAGTTTGTCAATTGAACTTATTTTCAATATTTTTGCAGATTGTAGGCCACTCTCTGGGCGGAGGCACGGCAGCCCTTTTGACCTATATTTTGCGAGAGCAACAGGGTTTCTCCTCTGCTACTTGTGTTGCATTTGCTCCAGGTTCATTTCAATTTAACTCTCTAGATCCTTTTTGAGTTGTGATTTTTATTGTTATTTTTTTATAAGCAACATAGCAAATTGAACTGGGGTCAGTCACATAATATCAGCTGCTTGCATGACCTGGGAGTTGGCCGAGTCAGGAACTCAGTTTATTACATCAGTAATCAATGGAGCTGACCTCGTCCCGAACTTTTCAGCTGCTTCAGTAGATGATTTACGAATGGAGGTTAGAGTTATTATCTTACTTATATTTGATTAGGAAGGGCCCAATGCCTGTTTTTTTGTTGTTGTGCCAAATGGTGCCAATAAAATTAAAAAAAAAAAACCTGCCGGGAAGTTATTGAATTTTTAACTTCATTTTGATAGTCATTAAGAAATGAAAAAATTGACAAAATTTGGTCCTACTGGAATAAAGTAAAAAGATGAACTTTTTGGGGGCACATAGTGTACAAAATGTATAAAATATTCAATTAATTGGTTTTGTTATTTGAAAGTTTTTGGCATTGATTTGGCACCAAATCGTTGGGCATTGTATCCCTCTTTACAGTTGATTGAGGTTAAGGAAATCTTGCCGAGTTGCCCTTTTAGTCGCTTTAGATAATTAAAGTTCCTTTTTTTTTCTTTCTGTACACAAAACAGGTGACAGCATCAGCCTGGTTGAATGACTTGAGAAATCAAATAGAGCAGACGAGAATACTGAGCACGGTGTACCGCTCTGCATCTGCATTGGGGTCTCGTCTTCCATCTATTGCAAATGCCAAGGCACGAGTAGCTGGAGCTGGTGCTATCCTTCGTCCCGTCTCTACTCGAACACAGGTATTGTTGCTTTTTATAAATTGTCGGGAATTTTTCTTTCCTTAAATTTCCATCTTAACAAAATATTCAGAGTGAGGCTATGGTACTATGCATAGTGCGGATAGGTCCGTACTATGGATCATATTTCCGTTTTCGAAGTTCAAGCTGTTGATCTGAACCGTTTAACATGATCTGCATATAAAAATGTACTTGTAGATCAAATTTTACATTTTTGAGAATCTTTTTAGTATTGTTTGCTTTTTGTAAATTGTCGGGAACTTTTCTTTCCTTAAATTTCCATTTTAACAAAATATTCAGAGTGAGGCTATGGTACTATGCATAGTGCGGATTGGTCCGTACTATGGATCGATATTTCCGTTATCGAAGTTCAAGCTGTTGATCTGAACCGTTTAACATGATCTGCATATGAATATGTACTGGTAGATCAAATTTTACATTTTTGAGAATCTTTTTACTATTTTTTTAGATAGTAGAACTTGATCTAAAAATTCTAGATCATTCAAAAGTAGTGATTTTCTAACTATCTAAAAAAATTCTAAAAAATGTAAAATTTAGTCTGCGAGTACATTTTCATATGGAGATTATGTTGAACAGTTCAGATCAACTATTTGAACTTTGAAAACAAAGATATCGATCCATAGTACGGACCAATCCACGCTATGCATAGTACCATAGCCTCACTCAATATTCAACTTCAAATGTTGGGTACGAAGAATGAAACAATAGAACGATTTCTGAAGGATTACAGTTATTATAGGGTTCTCTGTCCTTTCAGAATTTATTGATGTCTGTGTTGCTCTCGCTTTAGGTTGTCATGAGTCGAGCTAAGACCGTGGCTCAGGCTGCATGGACCCGACCATCCCTCCAGCTGTCGTCATGGTCATGTATTGGGCCCCGCCGTCGTAACATTCCATCTGTCACTAGCATGTCATCAGAAGACAACAGCATGGATACTGCTGCCGTTTCTATCAGTGACTCAGCAGTGCCCCTCTTGACTGTAACAGAAACCACCACAGCTGAGACCACACAAATTCTTAAATCAGAAGTGGTGGAGTCAACACCAAAATCAGAATTTACACATGTGATAGAACAAACCACATCTCAAGTTACTCAAATAGAAAGAAAAGAAGAATCCATTGTTGATGCTGAGTTGTCTGAGGTTGAGCTATGGCAACAACTGGAGACTGAGCTGTCAAAACCGAGAGAGAGAGAGGAAGGAGATGTTGAGGAGGATGACCATGACCATGACCATGACGAAGAAGAAATAGTAAGAGAAATAGCTGAGGCAAGTACTAGTACTGGTGAGGTGGGGACCGCATCAAGTAGTTCTCTAAGTGAGACAAAGGAAGCTCATAGGTTTTATCCTCCAGGAAAGATCATGCATATTGTGTCGTTTCTTCCTGAAGAGGATGCAAATATAGACCATGAAGGGGATCCGCATGAAACGGGCCCCAAGATGGGGATTTACTTGACTCCTAGATCACTATACGGCAAGTTGCGGCTATCTAAAGCAATGATCAATGACCATTACATGCCCATATATAGGAGGAGCATTGAACAACTGATTAGTGAGCTTGAGAAGGATGCTAGTTCGGCAATGGTGAATGGGTCACATTATGTCGGTTTATAGTCGGGGAAGTATTACTTGGCATGTAGTGAAATAAATGTTAGTTTATTATTAAAAAGGAGGTTATAATACTGTACAGGGGGGGGAGATTGAGGGAGATATTACCCAAACGATTGTAACCAATGTTGCAATAATGTCAAAATTTTAGGTTGAAGGCCTTTCTGTAATTCTAGGGGTAAAAACTCTTTTCTTTCTTTTCTTAGCTGCAGACTGACATTACGGTAGAATGGAATTAGTCATCATCATTTCCTCCATGTTACAGATGTTTGTTGCATTTACTATTTTCAATTTATCTTCCGCATCCTCTAAAATTTTGAGTTTAAATGTGGACTGTCCGATCAGAATCCAGTCTAATCAGACCCGAGGTGGAATGTACAGCCCCCCTTAAATATTCGTCACATCATACGGTCCGAATCTAAATTCAAAATTTGAGTTAAGTCGGCTGATAAGAATTCATTTTGGAGGACTTACTGTTTTTCTTTTCTTAATATTACGGCACTAAAGAATAGTAAAAAAGTTCTCCAAAATGTAAAATTTGAATTCAGAAAGAATACTAAAAATGCAGTTTTGAAGGTCTCTTTAATCAAGTCAGCAAAGGAGAAATAGCAAAAATAAAAAATATTAATAAAAAGAGGTGACTGTCGCCGAGCCTGAACCGCACTAACGAACTTGGAACGGCCAATCCAACCGTCCACATCATCCTGCTTCTGCTTAGGTTATAGGCTCGCGCTAACAAGCCTCAAGACCGTCATCAGTCGGTGCAACATTGCATATACCCTTCAATGCAAACATCGCGTTGGACTAAATTTAATTTCAATATATTTGTTTACAGACGAGATGAGTATCTTTTGCATTTCGTCTAAAATTACTAAATTGTATATTATAGGAATAAGCCGATGTGTTGTTCAACAATAAGATAATTAAGTCTCTTTAAGACTTAATCTAAGTCTGCTTTCTTTAGTTTTCTTAACCGCTAAAATGTTTAATTCTACCAAATACCAATTTCTTAGCGCGATTAAGATTTCTTTCTCAGCCTTATTTTATTCAAATCTTAATTCTCTGTCTGAACCTTAAGGCACCTCTATCCTTTCTTAATACGTGCCCCCTAAGCTCTTAATCATTTATTCTTAATTCTTTGTTGCCGAACAACCCAATGAGTGTATAATTGATTGTGTTTGACGTTGATGAGTGTATAATTGTATAGAATAGGAACAAGTAAACGGAGGTACGTGAGAGAGAAAGGTCACCCATAGACCTTAACGTTGTTATCCTGGTCAAACTGTATATCTGCACATCCTATAAACAAATAACAGTTCCGAGGATCAAAATGGTATACAAAATTAAGCAAAAATAACCACACAAAAAATCCATGATTGACATTTTTTTCGGGTGCATAATAGGAAGGGAAATTCATTAACCATTGGAAGGGGGTGACCAGATTATCATGACTTAATCTTTTTATGATCAGTTTCCTTGGGCTCCTTTCCCAACTCCAAAACCCTTTTTCCAGTACTTGCAGATCGGTGATTATGCAATTTTGAAGAGCTCTCTGCTTTCTCCTTCCCTTTTTTATTAACAAATTGCGAGAAGGATGGTATCGGAGGAAGAACTATCTTCTCGGTTTGCACTGAGGACTCAGTTCGAACAGTTTCCTGTTTTGTTTCATTACCCATAACTTCAGGCAACATCTCTGTCGTATCACCAACCAAAATTGAAACCGTATCAGCTGAAATGGAGACCTTTTCTTGGTGCACAGCAGTTTTACCAAAATTGGCTTGAAGACGGTCGTGAATTTGTTGGTACGTTGAAGAGGACAGCCATCTGACTGTAGCGGCTATCTGAGAGTTGTAAAACGTTTTGCCGACTTTCTTATATTTTTTAAAACATTCCATTTCCAGGATTGAAGCAGATTGTTCCAAATCAAATCTACAATGCAACCATAGGTTGTCATAATGAAATTATTTTAAAGAATGACAATGAAGCAAGAGTTCTTATTTCATACTCTAGAAGTGATAATAACAACTACAATTCCTACCAGAAAGGGAAGATGCTTACGGTAAATTCTCCAGGCGTTTCCTGGCCTCATCAAGGGCTGTCAATAACCTCTTCGTGCACGAATCTCTCAACATCTCAGATATAACCTTGTTTTCAGCAAGTCCTCCTGACTATTATTCAACATGGTTTAGTATTCACAACAAATAATATAAAAAAATTATATTGTGCATCAACCTCAAGAGCACCACAACTCCTCAAAGAGATTGGTTTAGTTTAGTTTACCTGCTTATTTTTGCCTGTATCTCGGAAATAGGCCTCTTCTGCACGCTGCAACACTTTTAATTTTTCATCAAACCCTGCTTTTGAAGAGATCTTTGGCACGTTTGCATCACTTGTAACCTCTCTTGCATCTGATAATTATTCAAATTATTGAAATATATTAGTTGGTTTGTATTTCATAGTTATGAAAAAGCCCATCCGTAATTGTTCAATAACTTGTCAAATTACCATCAGAATCTGAAATTTCTTCGCCAGAGAAACTTGAATCATCTTCCCGGTTCCAAAATTCAGTGTCCCTTCCTGAAGTGGCAGCAAATGAGCTTCAAAAAGGAGAATAATTAATAAGGACTTGAGTTAGATGTTAGAAATTTTGTACATGAATATGGATACAAGTATCGTATTTGATAAAGCAATACGTATTTCTGAAAATTCTACAATACGTTATGTCTTTTAGATATTTATTTTTTTTAAATATTATGCATAAAAATTATATACTTATTTTGAAAAATCTAACAATTTTTCTCTTTTTAACAGACACGAATACACAAGTTACAAAATATATATGCATGCCTCAATTTTTATTTTGTGAAAATATATACATTGAAAATACAAAATTAAAAGATCTATTTAAAGTACAGTTAAGTTAATAAACTTTCAAGATCGCATGCAAGGATACATGTATTGAAAAATGGGATATGCCTCTGATATGTATTCTATGAGTATCGCACTGGTGCCGATATCGGATACATATCCGATAGGGATGCAATTCACGTAACACATGCAAAACCCAAAACCGCTCACAATGCACATTTCTTTTCTAATATTTTGTTAACTAAAGGTTTAATTGCTTAGATAGGGTTTGTGAGGCTCTAATCTTTCAACTTTGCAAAAAGTAAAATTACACTGAAGAAATATAAGAGAAGTTGCAATGGATGCTTTGACTGGACCTTCAAACTTAAAACAAAGAAAGGTGACCTTAAACAAGTTTGCACCTCGTAATAAAGACAGGTTGAGGTCCTTTGTTGCTGTTGTTGGGTATGCGTTGAAGCTCCTCCAAGTGTGTTGATACTGTATTAGGATGCTTGCATGCATCACATGTTTTTTGACATAAAGATGTAGAGACCTAAATATAAAATCACAATTCAGGTCATGGGACATGACAAAAAAAATGTTTGCTAAAATTATTTCTTCACCTAAAAAGCATACTATACTATCACCTCCAAGCGTGTTGCCCTTTTATTTAGTTTTCTGTGTGTTTAGTTGCTATAAACATTGTAGCATTACTCCAGCGGATAATAATCAAAACCAGGAATTTGATTTCTAATATCTAGCTTCTCTTTGGTTCACACTAAAAGAAAATATCCCAAGTCCTGTGTTAGGCCTTTAAAAAGGTTGCAAATAATAGCTGGATAGAAAATCATGTAATTTGTAAAAATATGAACAAAAACCATCTCTTTTAAGGAAATGAACAAAAAAAGATTGAAAAAGGTAAATGTCAGTACATGTTCTCCAAAGCTTTCAAGGATTTTCTTCCGACGGCAGCCGGAACCTTCACAATACTCCACGATCTGTACGCATAGAGTGCAAAATTGTCAAAAATCATCAAATCTAACCATATTAATTATCTCATTGTGCCGTGGCTACTGTCTTTGGTTTGGTAATAAGAAAATTGAAATTCAAGTCCAAATACAAGGGAATGACCTATCCTAATTTAATTTTCTTTTATAGTTCTAATTAAATTGGGATTTCCAACTCGCTCTCTCTCTCTCTTTTGAAAAACTTGGTAGTGGCTACCACCAACTCTCTCTCTTGAAAATAACCTGACAGCTGCCTCTCTCTCTCTCTCTCTCAGAGTGTTGAATCAAACTAGTCCATTTAAAGCTAGAAATGGTCTATTCCAGAGGAAAATCTCAATCACAAATTTTATTCCATCGAAATGATGAATCCAACTCGTTGGGAACAAGCCCATGTCCAAATATAATTCAATTATTCGCATCTGACTTACCAAACAAACACGAGATAGAAGAGTGAGAAGTCAAGTACCTGATTCAAGTCATTTAAGCCCTTTTCCACAAGTCCATGGGACTCGAAATGAGAGTTTGTCTTTTTATTGCCAGAATTTCTGATAACATATTCCTGTCGAGCCAAGCACCAATTATTGAACAATATAATTATCTGAGTTTATACATAGAAACATATATAGCTCTCTTTGTATATTTTTTTTTCATGAGTTTACCAATTTTCTGCTGTCATCTTTGCCATAGTACAACACACTTTTCGACGGCATCTGGTCACGACCGGCTCTTCCAGATTCTTGGTAGAACGATTCCATCGATTTTGGCATGTTATAGTGGCACACTATACGCACATCTTTTCTATCTATACCCTGAAAGCGTTGATACAATGTATTATGCACAGAACAAAATACTTATTTTTATTCTGGGTTGAAATGCTTACCATTCTGCTCAAATAGCAAGAGATGAGTCGCCATTTCCATTCACCAAATTTAGTCAAGAAACAAGGAAAGAAAGAAGTTCAGGATATGAGCATGAACTTAGAAAAGTGCAAGTTAAAATAAAGAGTTAGGCTATTATAAAGGTGTTTGTATTTTGGCTGAAATACAAATGGTTTAAATCTTTCTTTTTCATGTTGAAGAATGGTCGATCCTAGCCTTTCAATATGATCTACATATTAAAATCTTGTCAAATATCAAATTTTACTATTCTTACAATTTCTTTTCCTATATTTTCAGATTTTTGAATTGTAAAATTTGATATCCAATGGGGCCATCTTTCAAAAATCCAAAATAATTGTAAGAAGATTCTAAAAGTAAAAGCTACAAGGATCACATTAAACGACCTTGACCGTTCAGACATGAAAAAGCAAAATTTGGACATATATTTCGGCCGAAACACAAACATTTTTTACAATAGCCTAACTCTAAGATAAATATTTGATGACTTGAAAATTACCCAAATGCCACTGTTGCAACAACAACTTGAATTTTGCAAGAAAGCCAATCCTCAAGTACAGTAGTGCGCATTTTACTATTTAGTCCGGCATGGTACGCTACAAATGGTTAACACAAAAAGGATAAAAAATACAGATGAAAAATGAAGTATCTGAATAATGTGAATCCAATAGAAATTAATATTTAGATTTCTTAGTCTGAAGAGTATACACGCACCAGCAGAAGAAACACCCTGTTTTGACAAAAAGGAGGTTAAGTTATCACAAGTTGATCTTTCCAGACAATAAACAATTGAGCATACGTCGCCACTAGATTTGAGGAGATTTGTAATGTCAGAATATGTGTCTTCAAGGAGATCCTTGTAGCGAACTACATTTGGAAATTTTCCATACTATTAATCATTCAAATAAAAAGTAGAATGTAGTCCTATGGTTTGCAATATAACAGGAAATAATGCAAATAACTAAGAGTTGTTGTACTACAAGTAAGCATTGCTTTTGTAGACTGATGAAAGGATATGAAAAACTTCAAGGCTATACCTTCATAAAATATATTAGGTCGGTTGAATGATGATTTGAGAAGGACTGGGTTGTGAAGGCAAAGTGATTTAATCACATCATTTTGTACTCTGCATAATATATGACAAAATAAGAGAGGAGAAAAATGAAGCTATAATAATAAAGTAGCTATAATGCAAGGAACAACTGTGGCCAAACGTACAGACAAGAAAAACAAAATTCGACTTACTTGGGAACAGCAGTAGCTGTAAGAGCTAACATAGGGACACCTGGCAGTTGCTTCCTCAAAGATGATAATTTCCTATAGCTAGGCCTGTATTATTTATATATAAAGAAAAAAAGAAAAATTATTTCGACAGGAGAAACTTAACCTTCCTTAAGAACTCTTCTTGAAAAGGTACAAATTTGGTTATAGTCATGTCTATTTCTATATAACCGGTATAGGTTGAGAAACCTCAATATATAATGGGACATAGTTCTCTATTTGAAATGGTGATGTCTGCTTAATATAACAAAATGAATAAAGGCAAAAGCAAAAGTAAGTACCAATGAGTACCTGAAATCATGGCCCCAAGTTGAAATACAGTGAGCCTAAGATGCAAGTATAATGGCAAATTAAGCAACAAATGGCCTAGGAACAACATAAACACAAAAAATAAATATGGTAAATAATCCAAAGTCTAACCTCGTCAATGGCAACTAGACTTATAAGGCCTCTGTTGTGAAGCTTTGTCAGCTTTGCAGCAAAACCAGAAGTTGCAACCAGCTCAGGAGTAACATATAACAACTTTACTGACGGCTTACCGGAGTTTATATCTTCATGTATCTAAGAAAGGAAAAGATAACATCCAATCAGAGTAGTTTGAACTTTGCGCTTTAACCCCTGTCAGGGAGGACCCAGTTAGTTCCGGGTGTAGGCAGTTGCCTCCTCCTGGATTTTGAAAAAAATTATAATAATTTAGCCCATTTATTTTTGGGCTATGGCCTACCCCTGGTGAACAGTTTTGCCTACCCCTGTTGCCTGTTGGAGCAAGCTACTTCTTCAACCCAACTCATTTTTTTTTTCTTTTTTTTTTTCGCAGCACAACAATTACTGGCAAACCCTAATTTGTTGCCTATCCCTTATCAAATTCCTGGGTCCGCCCCTGAGTCCCCTATGAAATATCAAAATATCACTTATTACCCTGAAAGAGAGGAATTAGCACATTATGACATGGCAAATATCATGTTCATCTCATGAATGAAAATCATCAAATGCCATACCTCCTTTCCACATTTAGTTGATGCCCAAACTATCCTCCTCCATTGCTAACCTCTACTTATATGAGGAAGATGAGCAGTATAATTTGGGATTTTTTAATAATTAGGAATGAACAGGTAAATCGTATGTTCCCCTTAAAGTAAGGTACATTAGCCATATTTTCATTTGCAAGGCTGGCAGTTATATATTGGTGGTCAGTACTTCTGTTGGAGAATAAATGAAATTACACAAAACCCTTACAAAGCTGCATGACATTATTTACCTTTTCTTTTATTCGCGCTGTCTGTGTTGAGGAAAGAAACTCAGCCCGAATTCCTTTGGCCTTCAAGGCAGAAACTTGATTTTCCTATGTATTTGCAAGCAAACCTGAATAAGATTATATAGCCTGTGCGATTTGAGAAATTAAATTAAAAAGGAAAAATAAATGAAGTTTAACGAAAGCTGACCATTAATGCTGGAGTGAAGAATTTAAATCACAAAAACCAAAGGTTGCCACTTGTAAGAAAACAACAACATAAACATCATAAAAGTTCTTTCCAAGAACTGTCAATGAAATATCAATGCAACATTTAATTATAGTTTATGACCTATCAATGGAGAGATGACAAGTACAATCCCTGGCTTTGCAAGGGCTGGGATCTGATAGCACATAGATTTGCCTCCACCAGTTGGCATCAGACAAAAGCAATCTCTTCCTGCAAACAAGCTCTAGAAGTAGTTTGTTACGCAAGCTTAGCTTATAAATTACAAATACCTTAGTTGGTCGATAATTTTATAACTATCGGTTGTGACAAGTATACTAATCCTTCTATTTGATCATTACATTCCCAGGTATGGCCCAAAATGTCATATCAGAGATGAAAGAATCCTAATACAGAAAAACTAAGACCTAATTTTGACAACTGAAAAAATTAGGGACTAGAAATGCTTGTTGTAACTTGTAATCATAGGAGTAGTATTGGACCTGATAAAACAGCTCTAATGGCCTCCAGCTGCTTCCCGCGAAATTCAGAATACCCGAAATATTTCTCCAATAGTTTTTCCAATTCCTCCTTTTCACACGCTTTCTTTCCGTGGCTAGACGCATCTTTAACCGGTACTAGTGGTTTCTTCATCGAAAGCTATCACCCCAGGCAATTACAAAGTCACATTTGTGAAAATATTATCCAGATTTCTTCACATCAGTTCAACCATCAAATGGTCAAATTGTGCTCCATATTGCAAAAGACTTGGGAAATAATGGTCGTCCGGTGATCAGCAAGTGTCAATTAGAGATCACAAGAAAAATGAACTCACATAAAATAGGAAGTGAGAGTACCTGAGAGACGCTACAAAGCGAGAACGAAAGAATGAAAAATGGAGAGGGGAGACTGGGGCGGGAACGACGAGCGGAGCGGCGACAAGAAAAGCAAACGAGCAAAATAGAATTCACATCGCCTGAGGCGGTAACAGAAAATTTGAGTTTAGATCCAGACCGCTGTTCTGCTTTGTACAGGGATCCCGGGGCATCCACCTCCGGCTGGATTGTCCCGGATTCTAATCGGACGGTGAAAAAAAAAACTTAAATATCTGTTACCTCAGAGCACGTGGACTTGTAGGTCCCGCGATCCAATTGTTCCTTTCCGTCGCTCGAGAAAAATACAGACATTTTTATTAATATCCAAAGTTAATTACAAATTAATAAATATACCCAGAATTTATTAGTTTTTAGGAAAATGTCAAACCGGTCAGATTTTGGCCGGTTTCCTTCCCCATAAGCCAGCCATAATCTGACCGATTTTCTTTTTTTTATCCATTTACACCCTATAAATACTCTTTTTTTCTCTCTCCCCACAACTCGCTCATCTCAACTCCGTTTTTTCTCTCATCGTTAAGGTAAATTTTTTTAATTAATTTAAATTTTTTATTTAATTTAGGGTTTATGGTTTAGGGTTTAGGGTAATTTGTTGTAATTTAGTATAATTAGTATAGTTGATCATATTTTAGCGTATTTTGGCATTTTTTAACATAATTACTGATTAAACGTAATTTAGCCGAATTTATCATAATTAGGATAATTAGACCATTTGAGCATATTTTACCGAAATTAAGCTATTGTAGCATATTTTAAGTTATTTTAACCGCAATTGGACAATTTTAGCATAATTAAGCCTATTTTGGCCCTTTTTAGCATATTTTACCGAGGTTATTGTAGCCTATTATAGCCTATTTTAGGTTATTTTAACCGCAATGGGTCATTTTTACCATATTTTAGAATAATTAAGCCTATTTTGGCCCTTTTTTAGTATATTTTACCGAAATTAGGTTATTGTAGCCTATTATAGCATATTTTAGGTTATTTTAACCGCAATTGATCTATTTTAGCATATTTAAGCAAAATTAAGCCTATTTTGGCCCTTTTTATCATATTTTACTGAAATTATGTTATTGTAGCATATTATAGCATATTTTAGGTTATTTTAACCGCAATTGACCTATTTTAGCATGTTTAAGCATAATTAAGCATATTTTGGGCATTTTTAACATATTTTAGGTTATTTTAACCGAAATTAGTGTTTAGGGTTTAATTAGAGATGCTTAACAAAATTTTATTTTTGACATCAGGATGCTTAGAGGACGGTCTACGGCTCGTCCAGTAGTTGACGAGCTGATCAGTACTAGCAGTACCGAGTATTTCAGTCCTCTCATGTGGATGCCCCACGACGATCACCGAGTCTCACTGGCTTCTCGTGAGGTACGTATCTTGTTTTAGGTTTTCTTTAAATTTTGTTATGTTAACACCATGTGGATTTTGTCCACTCGTACACTTCTGGATAATGGAGCACCACTATCTAGATCGGGTACTTCGTCAGTTTGGAATACGCCGTTTTAACCGGCAGACCCATCTTTGTTGAGGTCCACCATCAAAGACCTGCACAAGTAAGTCGTATCCTATTATCAACTATATCATATTACTTGATAGCTTTGTATTGCAACTAACGTGTTCCTTACAGAATGAGCCACAAAGGGCGACTGGAGTGGGACTAGAGCAACCATTTGTAGGAGTACTACACTATAGCGGCGGATCCCCAGTATAGAGATTTTTATCATGAGCCAGATACGCTAATTCAGACCTCGGGACATCCCCTATAGAGGTACGAGACTTGGTACATGCAGGTCTGCATGACCACTGTATATCTGCAGGGTGATTACGATACCCATCTACGAGACAAGGTCAAAACCGATGATGGTTACACACCCAACGGCATCAAATGGGCTCGCTAGGTAATGCACCTAAACTACATAGTTTTTCTCTAATTGAATAGTTCATCAAGGTTTTATCTGACAAATTTTTTTTTTCAACTTTTGTCCTCAATCAAAGAGTGCGGGCATGGGATCACCATGCTGGGAAAAAAGAATTGGGATCACCAGCTTTTGAAAATGTGTAAATGATGAGTGGGTGTTGAGAGAGAAATAAATAAATTTTCTTTTTATGATGTAAGTATTGATACCTATACGTGAAAGTTTTTATATATACCAAAATTTTATTTATTTCATCTTAAAAAAAGTAAAAATAAACCCATTAACTCCTTTTTTGCGAGAATTTCAGAAATATCATGGTCGCCGTTTGAAACAACGACTCATAACTGGTGGGTCGCAATTTCAAGCTGTGACCCAGTTATTGGGTTGTAATTTGAAATTGCGACCTTTGTTTTTTTAACCATAACCCTTATGTTCTCTTTTCACGATCCAATCTATTAAATTAGTATTGGGGCCAGTGTATTCAATAAAAAACTTGAATGACTCAAATTAGTGGGACCCATTTAATCAATCAATTATGTTCAGTCAACTAATAAACAATCACCTTCCTCTTCAGTTAACCAATAAAACATTTATAAGTAGTGGAGCCCACTAATTATTTATTGAACATAATTGATCAATTGACTTGACATTGTTTGTGAAGTCCCTAACGGCACCTAGAGGGGAAGTGAATAGGGAGTCTCAAAGACTCTTGGATATTTTTTTGTTATACTCAATAAACTAACAAGTCAAATAAACAACAGCCAAGCATGTACAAGTAAAAGTAAATAGAGTAGAGTTAGAAAAATTTGACACGCAAAATGATAATGGAGTTTGGAGCAAAATACCTACGTCTCCGGAGTAGAGAAACCTCATCGGTGCCCCTTTCTTATTACTCCAAAATAAAGGATACAACTCGTGACACGTGAGCCTAACAAAGGTGGAAAGTCACGGCATAACTCGTGTACAAGGTGAGCCTGGAAGCTCGAGTTGGAGAGTCTTGACAAAGGGGATCGTCACACAACTATGGATATATGTGAGCGGAAGACGCTCGAGCAAGTGAGCCCCTTTAATGCCCTACAAATGGGAAAGTCACTCAGCTATTCGAATTGGAGCACTAAGTAGATCTCCACACTATGGATGGGAAAGATCTAAAAATAAATTCTAGACACTAACTATATCTCAAAGAAGAGAAGTCGAGTAAATTTGAGAGTGTTGAGAGGATATTGAAGTTTAAGCTCACTCAACAACGGAAGTTTTCAAGAATGCACAATAAATACATTTTGAAAGGCGACTAGCTTGGTCAAATCTGAAGTAGGGTAACTCCTTTTATAATGGGGGCTCCAGATTTGCCAAATCCGTTCGGACGGAAGTGATCCGTTCCGAACAAATAGTATGAATATTGAAATTAGATTTTTCGCATTATTAAATTAATATTAACCGTTCTGAACGTCTATGTCCGTTCATGACGGTTAGTACAATTTTATCCCACAATTTACTTGATAAGCGTTCCAACAGATCACAACTGTTCTGGACAGAACTAAACCGGAACTCTATGTAATTTTATGATTTAATCCGTTCCATATGGATAGTTCCGTTCCGAACGGTTGCTCTACAGAAATCAACAATCTCAAATATACTTTACTTTTCTATTTGATTATTACAAATCTATAGCTTCGTAAAGTCTTGTTGATTTCTTCGGTTCTTCAAATTAATCTTGCAATTAAGATCTTCATGAACATTAGTTCTTTATATTAATCTTGCAAAACTTTTGGTTATACATAACATATCAAGTATTTATATCTAATATTTCAAGTGCATGTTTGGTAGAAAAATAAAACATAAAAGTTAAATTTGATAAAAAAGTAAAGTTACGGAAGTTAAAAAAAAAAAAAAAACTGAGTTGGAAAATTTTCTGGAAGAGCATAATTTCTCAAAAAAAAAAACGAAAGAACAAAGAAATTTTCAGAAAACACACTGTTTGATCTGCAAATTTTTCGAGAAAGTTAAATCATGTCCGATCTTTTCTCTCATTTTTTCTTCTTACTTTGTCCAGCATTTTGTCCGAAAAACACAAACAGTTGAGAAATATACAGCCATTCCTTTCTTCTTTCAAAAAATTTCCCTTAGATCATAAAATATATCCATAAGAAAAGAAAACTATAGAGAAGATTCATTAAAAAGAAATATTTTAGTATTTTTTTAAAAGTCTCTCATATTATTGCACCTCAAACCCAAGAGGAAACACTGCTCCATTTCATTTGATAAAAATCACTGTTCGTATAAAACAGACCGAACTCGATTCAAATCGGCCTAACCCGAATCAATGCCGTCTATGCATTAATTCAGATTTTGGGGTTTAAAATTTCGACCGCACGATCAGAATCCGTTCCGATTTAACCTCCGGTCGTAATGCTCGGATTCTCTTAATATTCGTGTCAATACGAATCGGACTGTCCGGATTGTTCTGTAGTAACTCAATATTCGAGCCAAATAAATATTTTAACAGAATGGTTATGACTTCATACAGCGCATTAACCATATGCAGAGCTGTCTAATTCTATAGTCTGTGCGCTGCATGAAGCTAAAAATACTCTGTTAAAAACTTTACCCGATTACTCTTGCCAACGCGCTGAGAAAATATCAGCCGAAGCCCGAAGAGAGCGAAATTTCTCTTCCGCAAGGTTTCAAAATTCTAACTCCTCCACACCTCATGACCTCATGCCCCATCTGATACATTCTCCCGCTATCTCATGCCTCTGTTAGGCCTCACCACTCCATTCCCTTTCCCTCCACCTTCGCGCCTTCCCAATCTCCGTCCCACCACCACCCCTTCCACCCCGGCTGAGTTCCACTACCCCCAAGCGGACCCCTCCATTCGCTGGCCTGACCTCCACCTCCACTTCCCTCATCTCCCCGAACCCCAGCAATCACTCACTAACCCAAACCCCACCTCCTCCTCAATTCCTGCTCCTCTTAAGAAAACCTCAAGCGAAGAAAAAACCCAACTGCCCGATCATTTCGAGTCGCTTGAATCCAAGTCACACCGCACTCACGTCAAGAAGTTCTCTAAGCTCGCACTCAAGCAGGCCCGGGGCTGGCGGGAGCGGGTTAGGCTTCTCTCTGATCAGATACTTTCCCTCCATAATTCAGTGCATGTGGCGGATGTACTTGATCATGGAGAACTCTCCCATCAGGTATATACACCTTCTCCAATGGCATAAAACTAGCATTGTTTATTCAAATACACACACGCGCACACACACACACACTTATATTGACGAATAATTGTTGTAGGTAACCCCAGCAGACCTATCGTTTGTTGTGAGGCAAGTAGGTCAAACCAACTGGCGCCGAGCTCTAGAGGCCTACGAGTGGTTGACTCTACACCGGCGACATGCACCTGGGCCTCGCCTCCTCTCTTCCATCCTTGGTGTACTTGGACGTGCGAGGCAGGATTCCCTGGCTGAGGAGGTCTTCCTTAGATGCTGCTCTGACGTCGACTCTGAGCCGGCCGTTCAGGTCTTGTCTGTTATACAACCCAAGTAATATAGTACGAGTTAGTTTAACGAATGATATTGTACTGAATTTGAACTTTAATAGGTTTTCAATGCAATGATGGCGGTTTATGCCCGAAATGGTCGGTTTACTGAAGTCCGCAAACTTCTTGATTCCATGCGGGATCGTGGACTTGAGCCCGACCTTGTCAGCTTTAACACCCTTATAAATGCAAGGGCTAAAGCCAGTATCTTAGGCCCTGGCTTAGCCCTTGAGCTCCTAAATCAGGTTCGCCAATCAGGTTTGAGGCCTGACAGAATTACATACAATACCCTAATAAGTGCATGCACTCACAATTCCAATTTGGAAGATGCTATGAAGGTGTTCGATGAAATGCTCAAGTCAGAATGTTATCCTGATCTCTGGACCTACAATGCCATGATCTCGGTCTATGGCCGGTGTAGCATGGCACAGGAAGCTGAGAGGCTCTTTCATGAGTTGGGTGTGAATGGTTTCAAACCGGATGCAGTAACATACAATGCTCTTCTATCTGCCTTTGCCAAAGTTGGTGATGCGGTGAAGGTAGAAAAAGTATGTAATGAGATGGTACAAGCTGGGTTTAGGAAAGACGAGATAACTTATAACACAATTATCAACATGTATGGGAGAAAGGGTCATCTTGATACAGCCCTTCGTATGTATAATGATATGAAACTTGACGGCTGTGATCCTGATGTGGTCACATACACTGTCTTGATCGATTTATTGGGGAAAGCAGATCGGGTTTCCGAAGCAAGCGAGGTAATGAGCCGCATGGTCGAAGCCGGGTTGAAGCCAAATGTTAAGACATTTAATGCATTAATTTGCGGTTATGCAAAGGCCGGGATGAAGATAGAGGCTGAAAGAGCTTTTGACCATATGGTTCGATCTGGCATCAAACCAGACTGTATGGTATATTCGGTCATGTTAGATGTGCTATTAAGGTCTGATGGTGAACTAAAAAAGGTAATGGGGTTGTACAGGTCAATGGTCAAAGCTGGTTTTAATCCTGATGAGTACCTTTATCAAGCAATGCTTAAATCTTTGATGAAGGGAAATAAGGTGGACAATATAAAGGAGGTGATTAGAGATATGGAAATGGTTTCTTTTATAAATGTGCAATCAATTTGTTCTATACTGGTCAAGGCAGGTTGCTTCTTTGAAGGAGCTGAGATGCTAAAAAGGGCAGTTTGTCAAGGTTACAAACCTAATCATGAGATATTATCTTCAGTGTTACATGCATATGAATCACTGGGTAGGTCTGATGATGGCCTAGCTTTGCTAGATTTCGTTCGGGAGCATGACCCGAGTTCTCTTTCTCTAATAACAGAATCTTTTGTCTTGATGTTGTGCAAAAATAAGCAAATTGAGGTAGCTATAGAAGAGTATAACAAGATGAGGTTATCAGGTTATGGGTCTTTTACCAAAAACTCTAGTTTGCATGAATGCTTGATCTCATGTTGTGACGAGGCTGGACTCTTACCTGACGCCTCTCAGTTTTACTCTGACATGAGTTTTCTTGGTATCCAACCTTCACAAGAGACGTACAAAATTCTAATCAACATTTATTGCAAGTTGAATTATCCTGAAACTTCCGAGCATTTAATGCAACAAGCCATGCTTAATGACCTTTTGGTTTATATAAACATAATAGAGACCTATGGAAAGTTGAAACTCTGGGAAAAGGCTGAAGCTTTTGTGGAGAAATTGAGGCACCAGGAGCCATCTCTTGACAGGAGGGTCTGGAATTCTTTAATAAAAGCATATGCTGAGAGTGGTAGGTACGAAAAGGCACGAGCTGTATTTAATCAAATGATGAAGCACGGGCCATACCCATCTGTCGACTCTATCAACGGCCTAATTAGCGCACTAATCGTCGATAACAGACTTGACGAGACATATGTTGTCATACAGGAATTGCAAGATATGAATTTTAAGATTAGCAAGAGCACCATTATCCTAATGCTCGATGCATTTGCTAGAGAGAAGAATATATTTGAAGTTAAAAAGATATACAGTGGTATGAAAGCAGCTGGCTATTTACCAAATATGCATTTATATAGAAGTATGATTGCGTTGTTCACCCATGGGAAACTGGTTAGAGATGTAGAGTTAATGGTGGAAGAAATGGAGAGAGCTGGGTTTAAACCTGACATTTTTATATTCAACTCGCTGCTTAAAATGTACACTAAAATAGGGGCATATAAAAAGACTTCGGAAGTGTACCAAAGAATCCTGAAAGCAGGCTTGAGACCTGATGAGGATACATACAATACTTTAATAGTTATGTACAGTAGAGATGTGAGGCCAGAAGAAGGTTTGACCCTTCTGAGTGAAATGAGAAAACTAGGGTTAGAGCCGAAATTAGACTCTTACAAGAGCTTACTAGCTGTGTGTGTAAAGACTCAACTTTTGGAACAAGCCGAGGAGCTTTTCAGGGATATAAGATCAAAGAGGTATAAACTAGATCGGCTCTTTTACCACCTAATGCTCAAAATTTATAGAAATTCAGGCAACCATGCAAAAGCTGAAAATTTACTTAAATTAATGAAAGAAGATGGTGTGGAGCCGACTATAGCCACTATGCACATGTTAATGCTTTCATATGGGACTGCTAATCAGCCTAAAGAGGTAGAGAATATTTTGAATAATTTGAGAAGTTCAGGTATGGTGGTCACCACCTTGCCATATATCACTGTTATTGATGCCTATTTGAAGAACGAAGAGTATGGTAATGCAATTGAGAAATTGTTGGAGTTAAAGAAAGATGGAATTGAAGTCGACCATAGGATATGGACTTGTTTTGTCAGAGCTGCAAGTATTTGTGAGAAGAGAGAGGATGCCTTTCTCCTTCTTGGTGCATTAAGAGACCATGGATTTGATCTCCCTATCAGGTTGACTTTGTTTTGGTTTCTCATTTTTTTATTTTTTACAAATAAGATAGTCACAAATTCTACAACTAATAGGACAATTTAACATATATAACCTTGCAAAAACTACTGTATCTCTTGCATATCTATACAAACAATTGGAGAAAACATATACAACGCTATAGAAAATATGATATCCTTTGTGTGTCTTGTTACTTTATTCATGTTAAAACACGCCAGAAATACACTGCACACTTACCTTTCTCTGAATAGGAGGTTAGTACTGTCGCTATATCTTAAAGATGTTATCAGAAGAAACAGTTTGTATTGGTGCAGATGCTCTTCTGATGCTCTGCAGGGGCATGCATGAAAATGTACCTTAGAATGGAAAAACTTGGTTCACTTGTTGATTCCCTGTTGTTGCCGATTGTTTGGTACATACACTGTACTTACTCCTGGTACTGCAATCATTGAATTGGTATTAATATTATTATTTTGCAGGCTGTTGACAGATAAAAGTGGATCCCTCGTGTCAGAGGTGCAGAGTATATTGGATGAGCTCGGGCCAAAAGAAGATAATGCTGCATTTAATTTTGTAAATGCAATAGAAGATCTTTTATGGGCATTTGAACAAAGGGCCACTGCTTCCTGGATCTTCCAACTAGCTATCAAAACAAATATATACAGGAGCAATGTTTTTCGGTAGGTACTTCACTTCATCTTCTTTTGTTATTGCTACTTTTACAGAGGTATTTTGTTGCAATAATTTTTTTTTTAAACTTGTTATATTTTAGGGTTGCGGAGAGAGATTGGGGAGCTGATTTTCGCAAGATGTCTGGTGGAGCTGCACTTGTCGGTCTCACGCTATGGCTTGATCAAATGCAGGTAAGGACTTGAAACTCTTTTGGAATGTTTGTGAAAACACACACTATTCATCAGTGTATGCTGATTTCCTGTGATTTAGGTATTGCAAGAAGCACTTGCAACTAACAGTAAGTAACTGTAGCCGAGTGTTGACAAGAGAAAGACTACCTTGTCCTGAATGAATTATCATAAATAATTTTGATTCATTAGTTTTGTTCTGGAAAAATAAAAATATTTTTTATTCCCTTTAAATTGCCATTGTTTAAGCTTTCTGCCCCTTATTTTTCTTCTCTCTTTTCCCTGATCCTAACCCTAACAATAATCACTTGGTAAGTTATAAAATCAATTGGCGTAGGGTTTTTACAAATGCAATACAAGTTGCTTGTTTGACCAAAACAAATCTAGAGGTGAATAGATTACTTTGTAAGATTATTACTTCTCCATTTATCATTCCTTGTTCTTTTCAAAGTACAATTCATGGTTACTTCTTGCAAATAACTATTCGTGCTGCTGTTTCTGTTGGATTATTAAAACTTACATTTCTTATTGAAGTCTGATCCAATGACTTTATAACTTTACAGGATGCATCACTACAAGGATGCCCTGAATCCCCAAAATCAGTTGTACTGATAACGGGTGCAGCTGAATACAACCAGGTCTCACTAATCAAAACCCTCAAAGCATACCTGTTGGAAATGGGCTCTCCGTTTCGATTATGCAAAACCCGTACAGGTATCTTAGTCGCTAAGGCACACTCCCTCAAAATGTGGCTCAAAGACTCCTCTTTCTGCATGGACCTCGAGCTAAAAGACAGTTCTACCCTTCCAAATACAAATTCAATGAGGCTGACAGATGGGTACTTCATGAGAGCTGGTTTGATACCAGCATTTGAGGAGATAGAAGAGAGGCTAGGGGAAATTAGGCCAAAGAAGTTTGCCAGGCTGGCACTATTGTCAGAGGAGAGCAGGGGTAAGGTTATAACGAAGGATATGGAGGGAAGAAGAGAGAAAATGGAGAAAATGAGGGAAAATGGCAGTGTTGGTGTGAGAAGGAGAAGGCCGACTCGGTTGCGTAAGGCTAAGTTTATGAGATGGCGCCATAAGGTGGAAATTGAATCAAAATAGTTGTGAGTTGTAATCCTTCCACTTTAGCATGTATATGAGAAAATTGTTTCCTATTAACAATTGACAAAAGGAAAACAAGGGAACACAGATTTCTTGTATAAACACCCCCTTCCTCTACCTGACTACCTCGCTATCTAATAATACAACAACAACATCAACAACCAAGCCTTTAGTCCCAAACAATTTGGGTAGGCTAGAAATGAAACCCAACCGGTTTTGAGAGTTTCATTTCCATAAAAAGATTGTTTTTTTTTACATTGGCTCGCCACGCTTTATCACAACCCTTTTTTTTCTTGGCTTGGGACAGGCTGTGTAGAAATTACACGGGCGAAGTTTGGGCATTTTTTGAAAGAGTGACTGAAACCAATAATGGTCGTATCACACTTGTAGGATCATATTTGATGAAATATGCCCATAAACTAGGCATGCTTCTATATCTAAATGATGCATTTTGTTTCCATGTGCTGATAACTTCGGTTGATCAAAATTCCCTCCTTTTTTATTTTGGTTCTTTTGAGGTAGGTTTATTGTTCTATATTCACTTCAAATTTTTTATGATACTAAATATTTCGAGTTAGAGATAAAAAGGCATAATTTGTAATGTCAGGCCTCCCTAGCGCAGCATTGGTATCAATTTGGTACAATTTTTTATGCTTATTTGCCATACCTGGACATTTAAGAATCAACTGAGAACTATGTTATCGAAGTTAATCAATTGATAATTGAATTAAATCAATTTGTAGTAACTCAATTTTCGCCAGAATATGTTGGTAGATAACTAGGGGCCGATAGTGGGATTTTGGTTTTTGCATTTTGCATAATTAATTACTTGAAAAGGAATGAAACAAAACGAACCTAACTTTGTTCTGTTCATTTTATCTTCTTCCTTTTTGTCTTATGCTATAATGGATTCCTTTTGACTACAATTACAATCCTATAATGACAAAAGAAATTTCATATATGGTACAATATCTAAAAGTTATAATTACAATATCTCTCTGCACAAGAGAGTAAATATTGGTGTGCGCACATGTTATCTATAGTCTCATTTGGGTTTCAAATAAATAGCCTAAAGATGTCATGCATATACCTTCTACATTCCTACTATTTTTCATGATTCCCTCTTAATTAGCTTCTCTCTCAATTACAAGGCAATCGGATCACCAAATAGTGCTCAACCATCCACATACATAACCCCCAAAATCTAAAAAATGAAAATATAAAAGACTAAATACACATCTTCCATAAGAGTAAAAAAACTGAACATAATAGAACAAAAAAGACCCTACATTCAAGAAAAGAGGAGGGGAAAGATGTGGGGTGGGAGGGGGGTGGGGAGGGGCAATAAAATAAACTTTTCAATGCAAGGGCCGGAACATACTGGCTACGGTAGCTTTTGTTCTTCTAGCCTGGTGCTGATCCAACCTTCGACTCATGAAATGGAAAATAACTTGGTGTCATCACTGCGTCCACCTGACTGCTGATCACCAATTGCTGCCTAACCTTTGCGTTGATCGATCCCCGGCCCCATCTCGCACATATGCTGCATGCGAGTTCGCTGCTGGCTCGCTGTTATTGCCATTACCAGTGCCTTTATTCTTTTCGTCCCTCTCCACATCCGCCACTACCGCCTCTATTCTCGAGGCTATTTCATTCATGTCAAGCCTCTTTTCTACATCTGGCTCAACACAACCCGCCGCAATGTGCAATAACCTGTATTGCAATTAGTTGTAAAGAGATATCATTGTCGAGTGTCATACTAAACTGACAAGCAATGTACGTACTTGGTGTTTTATATTTTATTTTTTTGTGTTTTATGTTTTATGTTGCTTTATGTTCATCTATTTTTGTCTACTTGAGTTGTCTAGTCAATTCTTTATTATTATCTGCATGTTCTCTTTGATCAACTTATTTTTTTTCCTTCTTTTCTTCTAATTTTGAAGTAGTCCCATGATCAATTTTTAATGGGAGTTTCTTTTGCATAATAGTGTCCCTACGACATACAAATTAATTAATGTTCACGGATGATACGTGGCATATGTCAGCTAATTTTGATGAATACTGGGTTTATATCCAATTTGACTAAAAATGTGATTAACAATAAATTGGCTGGAATTATTAATTACAAGTGGTGATAGCAAAGCTTCAGAATTTAAATGTTGTCCCTGGATCTGCAGGTACATTGATACTAACATTTTGTTTTGGAAATTACCTCTTCATATCAGGCAGGGACGACTTGCATTTCTCTAGAATACTTGGATCGAAAAACTCAGCCTCCCGTGCTTCTCTGATAGCGTTATTCGCCCATATAATAAGGTCAGTACCGCCTTTACCATGTTGTAGGTATTGAGAGGGAAACTTTCCGCTGAGAAGCTCAAGTAACACAATTCCAAAGCAATACACGTCAGATTTTTTGCTAACAGGTCGGCTAAAGATCACACACTCAGGCGACTGAAATGCGAGCATGGTTTGTTGTGCAACCGAAGGAGAAATGAGAGGACAAAAGCCGAAATCTACAATTAGCGGTTGGAAATCTGGTGCGAGAAGGATGTTACCAGATTTAAGGTTGCCATGCGGGACGTCGAGGGAGGAGAGTCTGGTATGGAGATAAACCATGCCACGCGCAATGCCACGGGCTATAAATGCCCGTGTCGACCAGTCCAGTGCTGCATGGTCCATTCCCCTGTCACCTAAAAAGTATTTTATCAAATGTAGCATGAAGTCTAAACATCAAATTACATTAATTTCATTTTGTTAGCTAGAAATTCTCACCATGAAGAACATAAAGTAAGCTTCCTTTAGGTATGAACTCAGAAACGAGCAACTTCTCATTTTTTTTAAAATTGTACGCAAGCAATGGCAAAATATTTGGATGGTGCAACCCCCCAAGCTGCCGCATCTCCATATCAAACACTTCCTTGGCGACACGGTTCATATCCTTCACTCGTTTCACCGTCACCACCACGCCATTTTCCAACGCGGCCTTGTACACCGACCCGATTCCACCACTCCCTAACACTTCTGCCGCAGCCTTCATCAAATCCAACATACCAAAAACCCCTTTGTTCTGATTAACGATTACTAAATCACCAGTGGCAAGGCCTCCAGTATTACTATTGTCCACTTCCTTTGACACGGAATGTACCAATGAAACCGACCGCCTACTCCATAGTGGGATACTGAAGCTGTTTCTCCTAGAGGTTGATTCATTCTTTGAGTTACTATGCACTTTATCGTATTCCAAATCTCTCTCGACACCTAGGGTATCAGATGATCTGACACGGTTCCTTTGAAAAGTCTGCGCTGTAGCCACAAACAGGCCCATTGCTACCATGATGACGATGCATATAAAGATGATGTCCTTAGAAGAAGTAGGTGTTATCTGAGGCCTCTGGCACGGCTTATCGTCTGACTGTGTTGAGCAAAGATAGGGGTTTTCTCCAAAAGAGCTCAAGTCAAATTTCCGGAAGCCTGCAGGGATGGTACCCTCGAGATCATTATGCGATACATTGAATGAAGAGAGAGAAGGAGGTGGGGTGATGGATGGTAAAGTGCCATCAAATTTGTTTCTCTCCATGTGTAATTCGATAAGGTTTGTTGCATTGCCGAGGGATGAAGGAATCGAGCCGGAAATGAGATTTCCATCAAGCCATAGTTTTTTGAGGTGAACTAAATGAATGAAAAAATTATCAGGCAATGTGCCACTGAATTGATTATCGGAAAGATAGATCGACTTGAGCGCTGTCAAGCGTTCAAAGGCCGGGAGTGGTCCGGTGAATAAGTTGTTTTCAAAAGAGATTGAGCGGAGCCCGTTGAATTGCAAGAGTGAATCGACATCAATTTGGCCACCTAAACCCAAACCGGACAAGCGCAAACCGATCAATGTTCCATCCAAGCAAACGACACCATGCCAGGTGCTAGTTTTATCACATGGAGAGGTCGCTTCGGACCATGTAGAGAGTCCCGAAGTATTAGCAAAAGATGATTTTAAGTGAATGAGAGCTTCCGCATCTGACATGGGTGTTCCATTGGGCCACGTAGCGGAGAAGGCTAATGGGACGGCGAAGGATAGGAAGAGGAGCAAGAGAACGATGGTAGCGGCCATCAATGGCGAGGGGGAGGCCGCACTCTTTGCGTGACGTCCTTGTTGAAAATTTAATTTTTTCTCTTTTGGATATTATGTTTTGTTTTCTTGTTTGAAAATTTGGTGGCGGAGAGAAGGGGTTAGTCTAAGAATAGCAATGCAAAGAATGCCGGGAGACCGGGGTTGCATGTAACCACCAAAAAGTCCCACATGGTGCCTGACATGAATTACCTTGCCCAAAACTGAAATTATAGAGAAGAATATATATATATATGACCAAAGTATTTATTATTTTTTTTATCAACGGCAATCATGTCCACCTCTAACCTCCGCAAAATCTCAAAATTTAATATATCGTTTGTGTTTTGAAAATGAAATAAGAACTTCACATTATCCAGATAAAGATTATATTATCAATTATCAGATACCGGCTTCCCCCGTTTATGGAGAAGTACACAACAATATATTTTTTTTAAGTAAAAGTTGAAATTCAAGTTATCCAACAACCTAATATTTATAAGAAATTATCATTCGGATTTCAAGCTTGCAACCTCTCATAAAAATATCATTTTTTTTTGCTAGATCAAAAATTGATTCTCGAGTACACAATAATTAACTGAAGGGTACTTTGATCATTAAACTGGGTAAAGGAGTATCTGTGGAACAACTTTGAAATTCTATAACGGTATATATGTTAAGAATTGAGAAGAATAAAGAAGACAATAGACAAGGTTTATAAAGAATGTATGAAGGAGAAATGTGACTAACGGACATCTAATAAAAAATAAACATTTAATTCAAATATATTTAATGGATGCGGAGGTAAATTCAAGAGACTTTTCTAACGGACTTCCATTATAGAACTTATTCATTATAATATACGATTTATAATATCCCTAAATTCTGAACTCTAGAGGCGCCCCAGTTGTGTGGAAGACATGCATCTATGTAATTTGAATCAATAACTTCTCGAAATTAACATAACATGGTTACAAAATTTTCCCTTTTTTTTCATGGTAAGAACATTCAAAATAATCAGGCAATTTAGAAAATTAAGAACCTTTTAGTTTCTCTTAAATGGCGAGACTCGAGAGCAATTAAAAGCCGAGCAACGGAGATATGGCTACAATGGGCCTATGTTGGGCCGGTAAAGGACAATTTGTGATAAGTACTAAATATTAAAACACTTCTTGCAAATCTGATTTTTTTGCAGAAGAAAAGAGACCAAATCCGACCTTGAAATCCAGACAGCTTTTGTGAATGCAAGTTCAAATGTTCTATTCATATATAACATTCTTTTCAATCTGGATAAACACATCGTATTAAAAGTTTTATCCAAAATTAGATCTAAATTGTTTAATCGGTGTCAAAATTTGCATAAATAATTTAGATTTACGAATCTGTTTAAATTTATTAAGTTCATATGTTTTATTCACACAAATCTTGATGCAAATCAAAATTTTACTACTCTTTTGTTTAGTGTTATTACGAGAAGAAAGAGTGATGAGGCTATGTATTATGTATATGGCATATTAGTTTGTATTATGGATTAATATCTTCATTTTTAAGGTTCAAATATTTAATCTTAACCATTCAACATTATCTTTATATGAAAATGTACGTGTGCATTACATTTTACATTTTTCATAATTTTTTTATTATTTTTGTAGATAGATAGAAAATATAGAGATATAGTCTATTAACTTTCATTTAATGTCCATAAATAAATTCTTATCTGAATTTCGAGCCGATGACCTTCTACACGGAGGGTGTTGACTTTTGTCACTAACTAAAAACTCGTTCTAGTAAAAAATCACTTTTTTTAATGATTAAACGTCATTTAAAAGTAGTGATTTTCTACCTATAAAAAAGATAAAAAATATTTTAAAAATAAAAAATTTAATTTGCAAGTACATTTCTACATAACTATCAGGTTAAACAGTTCAGATCAACTTTATAAATTGTGAAAACAAAACTATTAATTTATAGCACGGATCAATCAATATGCACTGTGCACGGTACCGTACCATCACTCGAGAAGAAAAGGTCCAAACTTGTAGCAGCCTGCTAGCTTTATTTATCTATTTATGTATTTTCTTTTTTAAAGAAACCCGTAAGGCACCTGCTCTGTTAGCTCAGACGATCACACTGCTCCCATGCACTCCTGACATTTCTTTTCTTCAAGGGTACCATATCTAATAGAAAAATCTGGCGCTAATTGTCGAAAACCTCCCCCTTACCAACTAATGAGAGACTGGACTTTGGAGTAATTTCCAAGTCTAGCCACGGATCAAGAAATCACGACTTTATAACCGACTGCCCAACCAACAATAGCTTCCCTTTTTCCTCAAAAAAAACAATAGCTTCCCATTTTTTTTATATAACTCGAATTATGTAGAATGAGTTTTACCAAAAAGCTCTTTATTAATGTAATGTTAAAAGTAGGCGAAAGTTTCAGTAACCGTCATTGTATACAAGAACCAACTTTACGATTTTTTTAGTTACCATCTTTTAAAAAATAATTAACATAATTAACATAAATTTTGAAAAAAAAAACTTGCTAGGGACACAACTAATAGCTGCACACTAACCAGAGCAAGGACGTAGCTATTAGTTGAACATCTAAGTTTTCCATCAAATAACTGAGTGTCTGACCCAGTTGGGTGCTCAGCTAATAGAGAAAGCGAATCTGCTGTGATTCTAAGGGATCGTAGGGTCCTGCGATTTTAATCCCAACCATTCAAACGATAAAACCCATAATTTTTTTGAAAAGTCAGTTTTTGTGCACGATCTCGAAACATGTGAATGGTTGGGATTGGAATCGCAGGACCCTGCGATCCCAGAGGATCGCAGCAGATTCATTTCCGCTAATAGATGCGTCCTTGCTATGGGCGGTGCGCAACTATTAGTTGTGTTCCGATAAAACTTAATTTTTCAGAACCCATACAAAAAAAAATCAGTGAACTTTTGGTCTAGTTTTTAAAAATATTGTTTCTATGTGAGAGATCAGAGATTTAAAATATGAATGAAGTTCTTTTAAATTTAACATTTAAAATTAAAGGTGATGAATTTAGTTCTCATCTTTATTTTTAAAAAATATTATGTTTGAATTTTACGGGTATTTTTTACTTTTTTCAAGAAATAGTATAAGAACTATGTAAAAATAATATAAGAATAGTGTTAATTTTGTGTTATTCATAATACTGTTAATATTGTTGAGATTACATATTTATAATAGCGTTGGAGACAATAAGTAAAATAATACTATTTTTTTTTTGCTCTTCAGCTAAATCTATTTTTCATAGTTTATTTAATATTTAACTGATCAACATATTTTTCGATTTATTATCGTTATTGATTTTCCAAATTGAAATATGTCTATATTTCTTTATTCTTATATGAAACACGTAGATGTCCTGATCTTTTTTTCACCTAAGTTTGATCAAATCAAATTAGAAGAAAATATGATATTTAATTTGAAATTTCATCCTAAGTGTTCAATAAAAAATATATCTCTATTTCTCTATTCTTATATTAAGCACGTAGATGTTATGATTTCAAAAAGATACATCAAATCAAAAGAAGACAGACTATGTACTTGACCTCTAGTGTTCCTATTTCACCTAAGTGTGATTGACACTCGTTTGATCTGTGTGTCATTAACTCAAGAAGATTAACCTTAGACTCAAGCTCAAGAATCTTGGATCTTAGGTTTTGCATGATATCTTCTTTTCTAAGCAAGCCTTTAGTGGATTCATTAAGGAGAGATCTCAACCAAATTTCATTTTCCCGAATCAAATTCTTATTCAAGAAAATATTTGACTTATTACTTAGTTTGCAATTGTTGGTCAAATCAAGTCTGTCTTCATCACCATTGAGATCAAACTTTAAATGTACCTCATTAGCGGAGCTTGTTGAGGCCATGTTTGTCACACTTGATTCCACTTGCTTGCCTTTTGATTTGGCTATGTTGTTGAGAACGTTGATTGTGGACTTATCGGTAATGTTCATACTCGCAATGATTGTGTCCACATCCATTTTCAAAGCATCATCAACTCTAGCCACCAAGACAAAGTTGACCTCTTGTTCATTGCCCGACTCCGTGTCGGTTCCTTCAGTGTCTCTTACCTCAGATTCGGCACTCCTTTGGGTTCCTCTTACCTCTATAACTATCTTGTTTTCTCGGGGACGGTCATTTTTTCCCTCTCCATCCTTGCTCCTTTGAGTTGGAAATAACTTGTAGCAAGTGTGGATAGTGTGCCCCTCCTTATGGCATGCAAAGTACACTAATTTCTTAGTCCCCTTCTCACGTTCCTTATTATATTCATATTCAAACTCTAACATACCTTGAAACATTTTCAAGAGGATCAAGACATCTTTGGAGGTTTCGTGTTCTACTTTCTTAAATAATTAGTTGTTGGAGGGATGGTAATTTGAGGAGTTTGATGTGCTGGGGAAGTTTCGGGTTTGTGCCAAAAAGCTACGGTCTTGCCTTTCGGTTAAAGACCCTCAGTTTGTTTAAGCTTTTCTTCAAAGCTCCGGAAGTGAGCATATATCTCATCCGGTGTGAAAGTTTGAGTTCCCAAAAGAACTTCCAATGCACGTGTGATGAGCCCAAAATGGTACTACTACTTTCAAAGATTTATAAATACTAATTTTTACTTACGTTTAGATCACAAGCGTATGATCCTACCGTGTAGTATGATTGGGGTGTCGATCCACATAGATAGTGTATTAGATTTTAAATAGTTTTTACTAGTCTAGGTTATGGAGTTTTATGAAGTTTGGGGTGGTGGTGATAAATGCAATCAATGCATTATATATAGCTAGTAAAGGTTAAACAGTAAATAGAGAGCCTCTAGGGTTCAGGTTTTCTGTCCTCTTTAATTATGCAAAGTACAAGTTTTGACATTTCTCTATATCGCACGTGACACTGTCACTGTCGCATGCGGCATGGATTGCCCCACAGCTACTCCGCATGCGGTACTATCACTATTCGTAGGGTGTCCTGGGTGTTTGTTTATGCGATTTGAAAGATTTTCTGATCTTGCGATCCGATTTTGGGCTACCAAAACTAAAATATTTTAGGTACGCAATTATATTCTTTTCCTATACTATCCCGTAGTTGAAATATCCCAAAGACCCCGTAGTATTTACATACATTATCCTTCTCACACAAGGATGCAACGACTTAACACCTATTGGTATGTGGAGATCATTGGCATATAGTAGACAGAAGGTGGGAAGTTACGGACAACTCGTGTACAAAGTTGAGCCTAGAAGGTCGAGTTGGAGAGTCATACGCAGAGGATTGTCACACAACTATGGATATATGTGAGCAAAAATGCTCGAGCTAGTGAGCCCTTGATGCCCTACAAGCGGGAAGTCACACAGCTATAACAAGGGAGCACTAAGTAGATCTCCACACTATAGAACAACGAACCAACACTCTAACTAAATCTAGGAGTAGATTAGTTAAGTGGATTTGAGATTATCAAAGTGATAAGCCTCAATTATATATACCTTCGGTCGAGGTTTTACCTCCTAAACTGTACCAAAACCCTTGCATTTTAGTCTAGTTTAGTATAGAATGCACCGTAGAACCAAGTTACTGCCTTTCCTTTATCTAATTTGCAGAAATCGAGCAAAAAGGAGCAAAACAGCCTTTTTGTGCGGGCCGCACGGATTTAACCGAGAGTTTTGCGGGTGCTCGTGCGGGCCGCAGGGAATTTGTGAAGGCCGCACAACTCCTTTTTCCTTAGCCATTTTTCAGACGAAAACCAACTTTTGTGCGGGCCGTACGGATTTAACCGAGAGTTTTACGGGTGGCCGTGCGGGCCGCATGAAGGCTGCACGATTCTTCATCCTTAGCCGATTTTCCAGCCGACTTCCAGTTTGCCGCACCAATGCCATTAATGCCTTAATTCATGATATCTTCTCAGATTTGCTGCTGGATTTTGGGAGATTGTTTCCCAAGACACGAAATGAGCTATATATGGGCAGTGAGGCAGCAGGAGAAGCCATTCTTCATTCTAGGTTTAACTTCGACATCTCTCTGCACATTTTCTATCTTCTCCTCATGATCAAAGGCGATTAAGAGCAAGGTTTGAAGGATTCTCGAGCAAGCAAAAGTGAAGATCAAAGGCAGCGAGCGAAGAGATTGGTGTAGTCTATTCTCTTACTTGTTTTACTTTGTTTTCATTATGATTTCTCTTGTAACTTCCTTGGTTGTTAACTCACCCATGAGAGGCTAGATTTCCTCTCTAGGGGCTTAGGCTATAAACATGAATTTGTGTTGAATCTATGTTTACTTGGATTAATTTCTTTATGATGATTGTTTGCATGTTTGTTTATTCTTGTTGATTTTACAATTCATGTGCTTGTACGATTTGATTGCTTGTTAATTTCCCGCTTGAGTCTAATCAACTTGAGATGCTAGGAGTTATAATTAATGGTACCAAATTGTATACATGAATTACCTTAGGATTAAGATTAGAAATGACCAAATCTATTTCTTAGTCCGGAACCACAAGAACAAAGGTTGAATTGAGGTGAAGGACTTAATCGTGAAGCCTTATATTTGATTGGGACATCTAGAATTGAACCAAATATCGTATGAAGGACTTAACCGTGAAGTATTGGTATTTAGGGATAAACTAGGCTAATCTGTGCTTAAGGTCTAGATAGCTAGGGTGAAGGACTTAATCGTGAAGTCCGAATTATCTAGACACGTCATTAATTCACGAAAGTGACCCTTTTTGATATTTACAGTTTAGAAACCCCATAATTGCAAACATGAGTTTAGAATACCGAGTAAATGTAGATTTGACCAAAGGATTGTATGCCGATAGCCCCTAGACTCTTATCCATTTGAATCACAAACTCCTTTTTATTTGTTTGTTTAAAATTGTCTTGTTTTAGTTTCAACTCTCAATCGGGTATTGAACCCAAAAACCAATTTTACAACAAACCCCCCATTTACTTTATTTGCACCATTTTAGAGTTAATTGATTTAGTAGAAAGTAATATCTCCCGTTATCTTTGGATCGATACCCATAATTACTACAAGGATAGATTGTGCGCTTGCAATTCAATCTAACTTTGCGTATTTAGGGTTTTATAAATTTAAAGCAGAAGTGTACGAAATAGACCAATTATTCCTATACCCAAAATACACAACACAAAGGAGTATTGAAGTTTTAGCTCTATCAAGATGGAAGCTCTCAAGAACACATAATAAATGCTTTTTGAAATTTAGAGGCGGCTAACTTAAATCTAAAGTTAGAGTATCAACTCTATTTATAGATGGAGCTTCAAATCTAGGTATTTGAACTGATCCTTTCAGTACAGCAATCTTCCATTCAAACGGATAGTTCAAATATAATTGAAATTAGGGTTTTTGCCTTTTTTAACTTTATACTAAACGTTCGGTACGTCTATGTCCGTACAGAATGGATAGTATAATTCATCCTAATTCTGTGTAATTTTGAGTAGCGTACAGTACAGTTAGCATCCGTTCAGAACAAAGACAATATGGGGAGTCCCTGGATGATACAAAACATTCTGTTCTGAACGATTGCTAACGGGAATAATTCTTTCATACTGCAACACTTCATTATCCGTCTGGTACCATTCAATACATTCCGTACTAAAACAATTTGCTTCCGTACCGAACGAATAGTTCCAGAAATAAACAATCTCAAATATACTTTACTTTTCTATTTGATATTACAATTTATAATCTTAATCTTCGTAAAGTCTTGTTGATTCTTTTGGTTCTCCAAACTTAATCTTGCAATTATAATGTTGTTGAACCTGCAAACTTACTCATACAAAGAAATCGTTCAATACAATTATTGTATATTTTGCAAATTAGAAGATTGCATAGAACAACAATTGATAATTGATTGGTCATGTCTTAAGTTCTTTCTATTTTTTTAATATCATATAAGAAATATTATTTTTCATTTAATGATCTCATTTAAGTAAACATGATTCTATTCTCTATTTAAGATACACAAATGCATATAAATCATAAAAAGAGGAGGATAACCTCTATAAAAATAATAAGAGCCATAATGTTGTTTTTTCAACAACATATAATACAACTTATTTTGATAATCTTTTCTTCTTCATTTGTTTTTTCGTTAAGAAACATAACAAAAAAAATCCTGATATATACCAATAAAAAAATAGGTATGTAATTAAAGAATATGCTTTACATTTGTATGAGAATATGTTGGTCTATTTTTTTATTGCTGATAATTATTCTTTTTGTTGGTCTATTTTTTATGAAAATATGCTATTTTGTATGAAAATATTTTTTTGTTCTCTTATAATATGTTCGCGTTGCAACGCATGGACACGATACTAGTACAATATAATTCAACATCATATTTTTTTGCTTTTGTGGGAGAGAAAGCAACAATCGGGACCGAGAGAAAGAATATATATATATATATATATATATATAGGCTATGGTGAGTTGTGAAGTAAAACGTCGTTTTACTTCACGCCATATTTTTATTTTGAAAATCCAAACAAACGATCCGAACCGTTCAACTTTTTCTAAATATTGAAATGTGCTTGGAAACTAAATTTTACATTTTCTGGAATTTTTTTACTATTTATTAAGCCACTTTGAAATCGCTAATCCACTGTGAACAGTAAAAAAACAGTAAAATTTTCTGGTCCACTGGATCAGCGATTTTCAAAGTGACTTAATAAATAGTAAAAAAAATCCAAAAAATGTAAAATTTAGTCTCCAAGCACATTTCAATATTTAGAACATGTTGAACGGTTCGGATCGGTCGTTTGGATTTTCAAAATAAAAATATGAGCGTGAAGTAAAAATGACCTCTTACTTCACAACTCACCATAGCCCAGCTCTATATATATATATATATAATGTTTGGCTACTCTACTTACATAAGCATACGAGGGTATATGCTTATAACTCATTTTTTTGTTTTCAAAATCCAAAAAGTCGATTTGAATTGTTAGATGTGATCTCTATATTGAAATGTGCTTGGAGACCAAATTTCACATTTTTCTGAATTTTTTTACTATTTATTAAGCCACTTTGAAAATCGTTGATCGAACGGTGGCTTAACAAAACAGTAAAATCAGAAGCCACCGTTGGATCAGTGATTTTCAAAGTGGCTTAATAAATAGTAAAAAAATTCAGAAAAATGTAAAATTTGGTCTCCAAGCACATTTCAATATAGAGATCACATCTAACGGTTCAAATCGACTTTTTGGATTTTGAAAACGAAAAAATGAGTTATAAGCATATACCCTCATATGCTTATGTAAGTAGAGTAGCCAACCTCTATATATATATATATAGATAGGCTATGGTGAGTTGTGAAGTAAACATTGTTTTACTTCACGCCATATTTTCATTTTGGAAATTTAAACAACCGATCCGAACCGTTCAACTTTTTCTAAATATTGAAATGTGCTTGGAAACTAAATTTTACATTTTTTGGAATTTTTTTACTATTTATTAAGCCACTTTGAAATCGCTGATCCACTGTGAACAGTAAAAAAACAGTAAAATTTCCTGAACCACCGGATCAGCGATTTTCAAAGTGGCTTAATAAATAGTAAAAAAATTCCAAAAAATGTAAAATTTAGTCTCCAAGCACATTTCAATATTTAGAACATGTTGAACAGTTTGGATCGGTTGTTTGAATTTTCAAAATAAAAATATGAGCGTGAAGTAAAAATGACCTCTTACTTCACAACTCACCATAACCCAGCTCTCTCTCTCTCTCTCTCTCTCTCTCTCTCTTTCTATATATATATATATATATGATGAGGGCTCAAATGCCCCATTGCTTCATGCCCCAATCGTACTCCAACATTTTTATTTCGATTTCAAAGTCCAAATAAAAGATCAGAATCGCTCAACATGATATCTTCGTTAAAATGTGCTTAGAGATCAAATTTTACTTTTTTTGGAAATTTTTTAAGATTTTGTAAAATAGGTACAAAATCACTATTTTTGAAGTTGGGCTATAGATATAGATATAGATATAGATATAGATATATATAGAGAGAGAGTTGCGCTATTGTGTTTCATGAAGTAAATGGCGTGTTTTACTTCACGCTCATATCTTTGTTTTTGAAGTTCAAAAGGTTGATCTAAACCGGTTCAAAATGATCTCCATAACAAAATGAGCTTGGAGACAAAATTTTACATTTTTGTGAAACTTTTTACTAATTTTTTAAAATTGTTGTTTTTCAGAAAATTATAGACCAGCAAATACAACTATTTTAAAAATTATAAAAAATAGTAAAAAGTTCCAAAATTATAAAATATAGTCATCTAACACAATTTAATATGGATATCATTTTGAGCTATTTGAATCGACTGTTTGAATTTAAAATCACAACATATGAATGTGAAGTAAAATATGTTATTTACTTCATGAAGTACAATAGCCCAACTATATATAGAGAGACACAAAAAGACACTTTCCAACTTGAAGTAGTATTATCATTCCAAAAATAGTTCTATATATTCTTGACAATGTAAAAAATACTCTGTTTTTACAATTACTAAAATTTAATTTTTTTTTTAAATCTTCATACGGTCTGGGAAGTTCTCCGTTATTTCGTCCTAGTTGCGAGACCATATTTCTTTCTCTCTGCACCGCTTTTCCAAAAGTTGAAAACATTATTTGAATATTAAAGAGATCAATACAGATCAGATTATCGTAATAATACAAGTTACCGTACAACTATACACTGTAAATACTAATATAAACATACATAATACAAAATTAAATATTCATAGAGAAATAGAAATGGCTAAAGAGTCGTTAAATAAATAACTAAATATGATATATATCACGAGAAGGGATAAAGAAATAGCGAGAGTTACAATTTGTAAAACTTTTATTTAAATTTTTTTTTTGTTGTATTTAAGATATCATCTTAAATTTTTGTGTCTTGTTATTAAACTTCAACATATGCGGATATAAACACCTATCTATGAACAATTAGTATGAATGCATAAAACATGTACAAACGAGCTTGCAAACACAAACAAATTATGATACACATATCATACAAATGGATAATAGAAACACAAAATACCCACCCCCCCCCCCCCCCCCCCCACACACACACACACACACACACACACAGAAACCAACAACTTATGATATGATATTCTAAGGAATTAATTGATAATGAATTATAATTTACTTGACAATATTAACAATATATGTAAATCAAATAAAAAATAAAAGAAAATTTGTATATATGTTGATGACTTTATAGATCAGTTGTGAATCAAATTTCATGCAAATTGATTGTAATTTGACATTCTATCAAACATCTAACAAACGAATTATGTAATCGAACTATCATGAGATTAATGATTAATCTAAAGTCTATCGGCATTTCAAATAAAAAAAAAGTGTGATACATAATGTATTCTGAATATGCCGAAACACGATAGATTTGCAATAATGGCGGATGGAGGTAGAGACCAAGGGGTGCTAAGCATTCCATATAAATTGAAAATTTTCATTTTTATCCTTTAAAATTTCTATTTTTTTTATAAAATTAATATTATTAGACCCTTCATAAATAAAATTACGTGATACTTATTTATCTATCTCTCAATCTCAATATTCTGATTCCACGTCAGGTATGCAATACAATGGTTACAACTTACAACCCCTTCCCACCAGAAAAATGATTTTTTTTTTAATAATGAGTTATGGGTCAAAAAAAGTCATATGTACTTATATTAAATATAAAAGGAGTACTTATATTAAATATTTTATAAGTTTACTTAAATCCGCCTATATCCGGGAAATTAAATATAAAATGCACGTAAGTAGATAAATTTATCAATGATTAAGAATAAGTCCAAGAAGGAAGAATATTTGTGATTTGTAAAAGGAGCTAGTCATGCGTGTGCAAATGCATCTCGATTGAAATTGTTTTATGTACGACGATGACTTGGTGGTGCTGAAGCTGAACGGCTGAACCCATCCAAGACATCGCATTATTTAACAGCAGCCGTATTTAACATCGGTAGCCTGGAGCAGAGCGGTTCCGACTAAACGCTTATTAAATGATGATACATATATGATACAGATGAATTAATAGACAATTGAACCAATCCAATTCATTGCGGCCATGCTATTGCGAATGATTATAACACAAAATAATCACAAGATTCGCGAATAATTCGTTTTGTGATAATGAACCGAAGACCGAATTATTCCCGAATAATTCGCGAATTTTATGAACTTTTTCCAAATTTTATGAATTATTCACGATTTTTTTCCGAATTTTTTCCAGAACAATCTTTTTTTTTTGTTTCCTTGTAGGACTGAAATCTTTGATCCGAATGATTCCGAATTATTTCCAAATTATATCTGAATTTTCAAATCACAAATTTTTAACCTCACCGTATTGAACCTCCGATAATTCATTTGTCACTGTGCGATCAGTCAACCACATCAGGAGCAAACACATCTCCGCAGCCCCGCTCATGCTATTATTATTCATTACACAGCTGTCACGGAAAGCAAAAAAGTACTCACCAATTCATAGTTGATCTTCACTCAACACAAGAGAAAAGAATAAAGAAAGAAAGATGAAAGATCATAAGTTCATAATTTGAATAATACGAATAAATAATCCTGCACATAAAAAACGCCACTGAAAATCCGTACCGATACCGAGACCACCGACAATTTTATTAATATCCAAAGTTTAATACAAATTATTATTTATACCCAGAATCGGACTCAATATCGAAAAATGCCCAAACCGGTCAGAAAATAGCCTGCTTACTTCCCCCTAAGCCGGCCATTTTCTGGCCAGCTTACTCCTTCTAGCCGGCTTAGCCGTTTTTTTTTTTTTTCAGAAACACTATAAAGATTAAAATATTGAAATCTAACACTGTAAATTTGAATTTTTTTATTTAAATTATTTGTTATATTACTTCTTTTGATATATAATTAGCATATTTGTACTAAAATACGCTAGATTAATTGAAATTATGTTGAATAACACTATATTATGTTAAATTACGCTAAATTACATTACATTACGCTAAAATACGGTAAATTACAAATGAATATGGACGATATCTTCACTGAAAAGACGAAAAACGACGATGAAACTTCAAACGGTCATAAAAAGGCGCTCGAGTATCCGATTTCAGCAAATGACCACTTTTTGGAAAGCTTGCGAAAATGCGCATGCGTCCGTGCTACGATGCCGGATTTCAAAATTTAGAATCGTCAAAAAACAAAGGGAAGAGCCTCAAAACTTGAGTTGAAGTTTCCGATTAAGATTTTCATTTATATTATTCAATCCAAGTAGCTCAGTAAATTAGTTACATAATGAACTTGTAGAATACCAGTTTTTACTATTTTTGAAATTTTTTTACTATTTTTTATGATTCATGAAAGATGAGCAAAATCAGTCTACTATAGCGTAATTTACCGTATTTCAGCATAAATTAGCGAAGTTATTGTAATTTAACATAATTTAGTATAATTGAACATAATTTATTGTAATTTATTGTAATATAGTGTAATTCAACATAATTTCAAGTAATCTAGCGTATTTTAGTATAAATATTATACATCAAAAGAAGTAATATAACAAATAATTTAAACAAAAATTTCAAATTTTCAGAGTTAGGTTTCAATATTTTGATCTTCATAGTGTCTCTCTAAAAAAATATAAAAAAAAATAAAAAAAATGGAGTAAACCGGCCAGAAAATGGCCAATTTACCCAAGCCGGCTATTTTCTGGCCGGTTTGGATATTTTTCGAAATAGGCTCGGATTCTGAGCATAAATAATAATTTGTATTAAACTTTGGATATTAATAAAAATGTCGGCCAAGACCAAGAGCAATTAATTTCAACGAATTGATAGTTGATCTATATCCTTACCTTCCTTAGTGGCTTCCTACCTTCATTATAATTTGCAATTAACACTATCGGCCAAACCAGAGAACCGTTCTCTCTATCTTCTTTTGTGCAGCAGTGCTCCTTGTAGAGTTGCAGGTGTTAAGAACGACCAAACTCAAATCGCCTCAGATATTTGTACGCGAGGAAGGACACATAAGATCTAGTCAATTTCTAGTCGGGTACTGTCAAAGCGCGAAAGGCCACCACACAGGGGCAATTGCGTCAATCCCTTCGCTCTTCTTCTTGCCACGTCACATCCAAAATCGAACTACCGACACACTTAACCCGACCTCTCCTTTTTTCTACCTTTATTCACCCGTTCTCTTTTAAAGCAAAACCTCCATCAATGGCGAAACCCCTATATCTCTTCTAACCCTACCTCACTCGAATCCCACAATGGCGGACACATTCTTGACCAATGGTCGATCCCACCCGCACGGGCCCACTTCAAAGCGGTGGCTTCCTACTCTCCTCATTGCTGTCTGGGCAATCTGCTTCGTCTCTGTATTTGTCTGGCAGAGTACCTCAGTCCGATCCATCTCTATCTTTCGGTCGACTTCTAGAACGTACCGGTCGATACCGAGATTGAGGCAAAATGTGTACAATCTGATTGATTTTGGCGCGGTTGACGATAGTCGCACCGTCAATACCGGCGCGTTCGAAAGAGCGGTACAGGCGATAAAAGCGATGGGAGAGGGTCAGCTCAATGTGCCACCTGGAACTTGGATTACAGCGCCCTTTAATTTGACCAGTCACATGACACTGTTTCTAGCTGAAGGCGCTGTTATTCTTGCTACTGAGGTATGATTGGATATACTTACTTTTTTTTTACTGTGCCAAGATATTAGCTTTTAATAAGGCTTGTTGCGAAATTGCATTTGACATTTTTGATATTGGCATGTAACACTCCATAATTTTTATACCTTTACATACATTTGTTTTTCCTGATATACACTGACCTTTAAGCTTGTGTGATAAGTGTTGACCGGTTGTGTACACAACACAAACTAAATTAAATCAAACAAATAGGATGCATAAGTTGTCTTTGAAGTTTGGATGCAATGTTTATTGAGCAATTTCTTGAGTCAAATGAAAATGTTTAGGACAATCCTAGTGTTTATTTTGTTAACATTTGTTACAGTTGTTGTGTTTCTTTTTTTCTGAAACAACAGCAATTGTTGGGTGTTTGTTGCAGAGTTAAATGCTGCCTATCTTTTGCAAATACTGTATTTGGGTATCATTAACCTACATCTTTTAAGGGGCAATAGGATTTTTCAAACTAATTTGTAAATTGTTTTTGAAGTTTGTATATTGATCAGCTCCTTTAATCAACAATTCTCTAATTTATTCCAAGTTTTGTGGTCGCTAAATTAAGCCTAGTTTGACCAGTCAATGGCCTCTTTTCTCACCTACATGACTTCAGGATTTGCTAGTTTTTTTTCTTGTTTAGTATTCTTCGATTGTTAAATGTATATTTGTTTGGTAAGTCTTTCTGTTGAGCCCAGAGTACTCACCACATCAACCATGCTTGGTGGGCCCCAAGTTGGTTGATAGGCTTCATCACCTATAAATTTTTTTAATGTGTGGTTTGGTGGTGTGAAACAGTGAATTGGTGCTTGTTGTTTTGTAGGATGAGAATTTGTGGCCGTTGCTGCCGGCATTGCCTTCATATGGCTATGGAAGGGAAGAAAAAGGGCCCCGCTATGGCAGCTTCATTCATGGTCAAAATCTAAAAGATGTTGTTATAACGGGTTAGTAATTTCTTTATTTCCTGCGTCACGGGCTATTTGGCAAAAAAAAAAAGTAGAAATGTATTTCCATCCATCTTTTTAGCATGTTACGGTTAGGGGTTCATCGGGTCCAATTTAAATCCGGTTTAAACTGTTCGGTTTTTCCGGTTAAATGGATTGGTTCAGTTCATTTTATAAAACCGGTTTAATAGTTCGGTTCGGTTTAGAAATTTCAAAACCGGTTTTACTGAACCAACCAAAATTTTTAAACCCATCTCCCGTCTGAGCCAAACATTTAAGATAAAAAAATTATGGTATAATTTATTTTAATGATTAATACCTATTCCGGTTCAACGTTCTTATTTGGTTCTTATTCTATTTCTTATTTGGTTCTTATTCTATTTCAGTTCGGTTCGGTTTGATTTTTGAAAACCGAATAAAACTTTAGTTTGCCTATTTTAATTCGGTTTGGACTGAACTGAACTGATGAACACACCTTACACCCGTAGTCACGGTGGGAGGTTTTTTTTTTTAATCTTAACTTTATATTTGTATTGCCGAAACAACCAACTGAAAATCATAATATGAAATCTTTGTTCAGCACGGTGACATTTAAAAGAATTTGTTCTTCATTAGAAAATATATATGCCCAATATTAGGTTGTAATGTATTCCTTCTATCAATTGCTAAACATATGTACGATTTTTATTTATTTTTATCAGGACATAACGGTACCATAAATGGGCAAGGGCAAAATTGGTGGACAAAATACAAGAGAAGGGCTCTTAATTTTACAAGGCCACCACTTGTGCAGCTGATGTGGTCCAAAGATATAATAATTTCCAATATTACCCTTCTTGACTCTCCCTTTTGGACATTTCATCCCTATGATTGCAAGAACATAACAGTTTCAAATGCTACCATCATTGCCCCAGTAGTTGGCGCTCCAAATACTGATGGCATAGATCCAGGTAATGAAAACTTCAAATAGTTTATCTTATATTCTGTGCAGCTGTACCTTTTCCGAGCCTCACTGTTTATCTGGGTTTTAGCATTTTGATGCATTTTACATAAACATACCCTTGTAATGTTAAATATTGACATGCATAATTAATGTTTGAGTGAGAATATTAAGAGTTATAACTTGAATGTATAAATTCCTTATATAAGTTGTTCGTTCTTATTGATCCAGATTCATGTGAGGATATGTTGATTGAGAATTGTTACATATCTGTTGGTGATGATGGAATTGCAATAAAGAGCGGTTGGGATCAGTATGGAATTGCATATGGCCGTCCTTCAACCAATATTTTGATTCGCAATGTCACCATTCGATCTATGATAAGGTCAAGCACACTTCCAAATATTTTTGGTTCTTCTTTCCTTTGTTTCTTATATTAGCATAAGATTAGATCTAACAAAGATCTTCGCTTTCTACAGTGCTGGTATTTCAATTGGCAGCGAGATGTCAGGAGGTGTTGCAAATATCACAGTTGAAAATGCACGCATCTGGGAATCTCGACGAGCTATCCGAATTAAAACCTCTCCTGGCCGTGGGGGTTTCATCCGCAACCTCACTTATCACAACTTGACCTTCGACAATTGTCGTGTTGGTGTGATTGTGAAAACCGACTACAACGAACATGCCGACGATAACTGGGATCGAGAAGCATTTCCTGTTGTCAGCGACATCTCGTTTGTTGGTATCAGGGGTTGGGGCGTGCGGGTCCCGGTGAGGATTCATGGAAGTGAGCATATACCAATTAGGAATGTGGAATTTCGGGATTTTGCAGTGGGGTTGAGTTACAAGAAGAAGCATATTTTTCAGTGCTCGTTTCTCGATGGACGTGTGATTGGGGATATTTTCCCGAAACCGTGCGATAATTTAGATATGTTAGGCATGGATGGGACATTGATTAAGAAAGCAGCAAGGGAGAATGTTACGTTGGATATTGATTATGATATTTGAAAAATTTTGAATCTTGTAAAGTGTTGGTGTAAAATTTCTCAATGTACTAGGATACTAGAGTTTTTCCTTTTTCTTTCTAAATTTACGAGTGCTTGATACACGCAGAGCTGAGTAGCTTTTCTTACGGGTTACAAATTGTATTCTAGATTCTTTTTTTCTTTCTTTGTTCTTCTCCGAGATGTAGTTTTCAGCCTTCTGGCTTGTATATACGGAGATTTTTTTCGGTTTCTCAATCTTATACAGAATGGTTGAACTTTTAGTTCTTATATGATGTATTACTCTTGATTTTTTTTTTTTTTTTGGTTGGAAGCCCTTAGGCATTGTCATAACTCAACAGTATTACATAGGCATCTACATCTGCTCATGATAGAAAATAAACTGAGCCGTAACACCTATGCACTGAAGTCTACTGTCTACCACTTAAAGTTCTATCCTTTCCCGAACATTGGCATAGTGAAACCCACAGCAGAGAACTTCTGAATGCGGGCTGTGTTTGCCAATACATGTGCCTCTGTGTTCTCCTCTCGTGGTACGTATTTGCATCTGTAGCCGGGCTGTGAAAGCATGATTTGAGCCGTGCGTACCAGAGTCTGATATGCGTGCCAGTCCGCAACCTGAATAGTCTCAAAGCTTCGTACCCGTTCCAAGGTTCTAACTAGAAGTTGACAATCGGAGTGAAAAATGCAGCGCTCCACCCGAAGTTCCTGTGCCGCCTGTACCGCCATTAAAAGGGCCTCTGCCTCCATTTGGAAAGGCGATTGAGGTGCTGTCCTGTGCTTGATTTCATATTGGAGCATTGCATCTGTGGAGAAGAGGATATAGGCTGCGCCCCCATTTTTATTGTTTGCACTATCAGTGCCCATAGATCCATCAACCCAGCATGTACTGTCACACCCCCGGACAACCCGCCGCGCATTTAAACGCAAGGCGTTAAGCACATCACATACATTATCAATAATACAACCAACAAGCCACTATATTAAACATAAAGGAGTTCACAAACAAATAGAAAGGGGAAAATATGTCAGACATGGCCAGTCAAACAGTACCGCCATGTCCACACAATATATAGTTCATACAAATATAAGTTTAAAACAAATAGTGGCTACTTTAAGAAACTTCCACTAAATCCTCACTCACGGCCTTCCTCCATGCCTTCTTCTCCATTTCCTGGAACTCACATAAAAGGTGGTACGGTGAGAGATCGAACTATCTCTCAGTGCGGGATTTAGTTCCAGCCCGGTGTTTTACAAACTTAATGCATTTAATATCCCAAATAACAATAAAGTAAAGTTTTCAAAATTTCCCCCAAATTTCCTATTAATTCGGATATGCAATCATTTCAACACAATTTTCATTCCCGCCTCTTTTAAATTCACATTAAGGTTTTTTAAATTCCACACTCTGGAATTCCATGCCCGTACATAGAAATCGGCGAATCGCCACACAAGGACGACCCGTTCAATCACACTCTAGATGGGCCATTGCGGGGGCCCATCCGGCGAACCGCCACACAAGGACGACCCGTTCTGTCACATTCACACTCTGGGGGTCTGCCACACACGGACAACCTGATTTTCAAAACACATGCTGAGCCGCCTCACACGGACGGCCCTAATTTAAAGAAAAACAATCATTTACTTTCCCATTTCCCAATTCACATTCACAATTCCTGTCAATTCAATTCCATGCATCAAGAACTCTATCATGCAATTCTAAAACAAAATCAAACGAATGTTCAACATCCACAACATGCAGTTTATCTACCAGATTGAAAAAGGATTTCTTACCTCAATCCATGCATTTGTATATTATTTGTAAAACAAGACCAGGAACCCGCACCTGTATTCTCAGCGGACTTCGTTTGAGCGTGTATTGGGATCTCGCGTATTCTCAGCGTCTCCTAAAGGCTCGCGGTTTGCTCCTAAGTTTCAACACGCTTGATTAGATTCTCATTTCTACTTAATCTACAGGATTTCTATTCAATTTAACAACCTTAATTCGCATGACATTCGTAAAGAAATTCTTAATTCCTATAGCCCTATTCACAATTTATATTTATTTCATGGCAACTGTCATCCAAGGGTCAGTACAAGTATTTAATCCACATTAACCTACAAGTCTCGATTCATTCCCCACAATTCAATTTAATTAACTAAACCACCACCCTCGATTCTTCCCACCAATTCAATTTGGTAATTAAATTTGAGTAATACCTTGATTCTTGTATAACTAGACAAATTCTAAATAGAAGAGGGTTCAATTGTAAATTGGGTTATTGGGTCTAGGGTTTTTCGGTTTTGGGTTCAACCACAGGGGTTCGGCCTTGGCATAGGGTTTCGGTCTTGGCATAGGATTTCGGGTCTAAGGTATTGGGTTCGGGTCTAGGGTATGGGTTCGGTCTAGGGTTTGTGGTGGTGGTGGCCGGCGGCACAAGGGAAGGGAAAGGGTAGAGAGAAGGAGAGGCACGGCTAGAGGGGGAAGGCAACGAGGAGAGGAGGGGTTCGGTGGTGGGGCTGTCGGCTAGCCAAAGAAGAAGAGGGGGCCGGTGGTGGGGCTGTCGGCTAGCCAAAGGAGAAAAGAGGGGGATGGCGGCACAAGAGGGAGAGAGGGGTGGTTCGGCTGGGCCTCTTGTGGCCGGCGGCAGCCAAGAAGAGAGGGGGAGGGTTCGGCCAAGAAGAGCAAAAGAGAGAGAGAGAGATGGAGAAAAAAAACTTACAGAAATAATGAAAGAGGGAGAGGAATGAGAAGAGAGGAGAGGGTTGGGGTTGATTATATTATTGAATATGGGCTAAACTTAGAATTGCATATTCTAAATTGGGCTTACTAATTGGGCTAAGTAATGTATAATAAAACTTATATGCAGAATTTAGATACAAACTTTCATGTAAATTTATAAAACGTTTTGCTATTCTTTGATTGCCTTTTTTTATAAATTATTTTCTGAACTATATATTATTTTTATTTTTATTTGTTAA
>JAJGRW010002364.1:0-24461 GCA_025461045.1 Carex parvula
TTGTAAGATAAAATCTTCTGTTTATTGAAATGTAGTATGGTCAGAACTAGACGGGGACGTGCATGGGATGCCCCTCTGGAGACGGGGGAGAGTTCACATGATCACGATGCTGAGGCATCCGGTGCAGCGGCATCCAGTGCAGAGTCATCCGGTGCAGAGGCATCCGGTGCAGAGGCATCCGGTGCAGAGGTATCCGGTGCAGAGTCGTCCGGTGTAGATGCTCCCTTTGGAGATTATCCCCCTCACCATCCTGACACGTTTAGTCCTCTTCTGTGGATCCCACATGTCAGGCACCGTGTCTCACTTGCATCTATGGAGGTACGTTGGTTTTGTATTCCTAATTTAAATAGCATTATTTAATTAGACGTTTATATTGAATAATTGTAAAATGCAGGACACGACGATGATGACAGTGAGGCATCGCACCCCCGAGATACCATACGTCCGTCACCCATTGATGGAGCAGTGCATCCTTCGTCTGGGGTTGTATCAGTTGGCCATCATGCCTCACTGTGATATTGATCAGGCCCTCGTTTGCGGTCTAGTGGAGAGATGGCGACCGGAGACGCATACATTTCACCTTCCGGTTGGGGAGATGACAGTCACACTAGGTGATGTCAGCGCCTTGTGGGGTTTACGGATAGACGGCGACCCCATCGGTGGTGTCTCAGACCATCCAGACCTGATGCACATGATACCGGAGCTGCTGGGGGCCGTCCCGTCGGACTTGCAAAAGAAGAAGAAGAAGAAGAAATGAGAGGAGGAGGAGGAGTACCGGTATTCACAGTACTGCATCAGTCTTGCGGCGCTCCGCAGATACTTCCACCGGCGTAGGATCACCCCCCAGACACGTGACGAGCAGGCTGTTCTGAGGTAATCACAAACAGTTGCAAATTAAAATATGTTATGGATTGAACAAAAAATGTAGTTATTTATGTTTCTAATTTATATTGCAGGTACGTGAGGGCGTTTGTCTTGGATTTATGTGGCAGCGTCATGTTTGTCGATTCCAGCGGTGACGCAGTCCCGATTATGTTCCTCTCTCTGCTGAGGGACATTCAGCGGCCGTCGAGGTGGAATTGGGGTGGAGCCGTGCTCGCTCACTTATACCGGGGCTTGTGTCATGCTTGTCTGGTAAGTTTGTACAAATATTTTAATTTTTTTATTACATATATTATGGTTCCATATTTACCAGAAATGCATCGCATGTCCAAAATTTAGGCGACGAACAGGCAGATTACCGGACCACTTCTTCTACTCCAGCAGTGGTCCTGGTCACATTTACCGGTGTGTCGGCCTGTTCCTCCAGCTCAGGAGGGGCTATGGATGGGAGATGACCCCGAGAGACGTCCGGGGTACGGTGCCATATGGAGTACTCCCCTCACGTACGAGGACACGGGCAGAGGGAGGACCGTGGGGATTTCGTATGTCCGGGGCCAGCTCCAGATGCTTCACGAGGCGAGCGTCACCTGGTACCCCTATCGTGTGTTCTACGATCGGGGCCTTCTGTGCCCGCTGACATTAGAGCAGAGACCTCTCTCGTTTTATCGGGGGCCGTGCGTATGCTTCTGGATAGTTGAGTATCACTATCCTGATCGAGTGCCCCGTCAGTTTGGCTTGGATGCCTATGTCCCTGATTTTCCAGAGTTGGGCGAGCAGCGGACCACCCAGCTGCACATGTAACTACCCACTGCCTTATTGTTTCCCTATTTTATTACTTGCTCAGCCATACACGTTACTAATTAATTTATATTGCAGCACTAAACACAACAAGCCCAAAGTCGACTGGAGCACGCGTTTCTGGGAGCATTACCAGCGTGCTGCATCACCCTAGTTTCACTTATGGACCCCGCCTCCAGCTCCAGATGCCCCTATGCCGGTCGGGCCTTGGAGATTGCGGTATTTAGTCTGGTACCAGAGATGGGGCATGCCGACGGTTTATCTACAGGGGGACTATGGTGATGCTCTTCGACGGAGACTCACGGGTGAGGGTGACGGATCTAGGACTTACTTGCCTTTCGGTCCGATCCATGCTCGTTCGGTATGTTTAAATGAAACTGACATGCTTAAAAAATTGTAGTTATTTATTCATCTTCTAATAATAATAATGAAAATACATTGTGTGCAGATTTTGACCGCTATTAGAGGAGTGGCACACAGCTTGGTGTGCATGGCGAGAAGAAGTTGGAGAGCGATAGGATGTCAAATGCTCCAACACAGTGCACCGATCGTTGAGGACTCTGGCTGGGACGGGCGCCTCGTTGGTATGTTGCACGATGCCGGGGAGGACATCAATTGGCGCGAGATAAAGGCCCCACCACCAGATCCGGAGCAGCCTAGAGCCCCTATCTACGCTGATGAGATGCCGCCACCTCCTACAGGTAATAATATGTCATACAAATGATCATTATTAAGCGTCTCTTTAAAAGATCATTATTATTAATTTATCTTCATTTCTGCAGATGATGACTCGGGTTGGACGATCCACCAATGGGTGTTGAACAACAACGCGTGGAACGCGTACTACAACGAGCATGGAGTTCCCGTGCAGCATACCGAGGTAGCAAAAGTTCATTATTTAATTAATTTACTCGTTACTTCTATGTCTTTAATTTAACATTGTTTACATGCAGGATGAAGCTACCGCCGCCGCCGAGAGAGCTGTCTCTGCCGCCGCCGCCGTTTTCTCTTTGGATGACCTAGCTCCAGATGAGGGCGGATGGGAGCCAGCTAGCTCCCACCGACCGCAGTATATGGAGCCCAGACAGCACGACGGCGAGGCCAGTGGGAGTGGGGCACAGACTGCAGATGGCTTTGCCGCTGCTATATTTGGCACACCGCCTCCGGCCACGTATCCTCCTACTTGGGAGGCCGATCCGTGGGTGTTGCGTACACATGCGGGGATCCATGGGGAGCATGCATTACACCTGGGGGCGGACCCATTGGCGCGTGAGACCGTACACGATGACATGCAGGTGGATGAGGTTCACCAGAGGCGTCCGCCGTCGCAGAGAGAGCGCCATGTACCTACTAGGTTGGACCTCTCCGGACCTCGCCCTCGTCGTCGCCGTTAGGGTTTTTATATTTTTTTTAGTTTGATTGGTTTCTAGTATTTCAGTTTGATAGGTTTCTAGTATTTTAGTTTGGATTATTATATTTCATGTTTGGACTGTTATGTTTCATGTTTAGACTTACCATTTAGATTACCTACTTTTATTGTTTAGACTTACTATTTAGATTACCATTTAGAACATTTAAACATTAACAAACTTAATATAAAACTAATCAATTATATTAAAACTACACAATTACATAACATATAAAAATAATCGTCAATTATAAAAATATAATCGTCAACAAATAATAAATATATATCATACAATTTAATATAAAACATTCAAACAAATCATTACAACAATTTAATATAAAACATTCAAAAATCATTACAACAATTTAATATAAAACATTCAAACAAATCATTACAACAATTTAATATAAAACATTCAAAAATCATTACAACAATTTAATATAAAAACATTCAAACAAATCATTACAACAATTAATATAAAACATTCAAACAAATTAAAACATAAAACCTTATAAAAAAAAAAATTTCATAGTGGACCGCCCATCACCTGGGCGGTCAGATTTGAAAAGTGGACCGCCCAGCTGCTGGGCGGTCTGGTGGGAAAAGTGGACCGCCCAGTCCACGGACGGTTAGGGTAGAAATAATTATAATTTTGAAGTGGGAGCAGATTTGATAATTTGTTTTTTTTTGGAGTTTTAATAAAAATATCGGACCTATTTGTCCCTTTGGTTTTTCAGTATATACAAAAAGCAACTAAAAGTTTCAAATTTCAAGGTTTTTTACTTCGAAAGTATCGAAGACCTTTAAATTACGCAACACGACTGGTCCTTTTGTGCAATTTTGAGATGTTCTTTCGACATTGATTTGTAAACACGAACTATGTTTAATAAGGAGGAATTCAATATCCATGATTGTTGGTCTTAAATATATATATTAGTCCCAATAAAATTAAATCTCAAATGACTACTACTTAAATAACATCCTAATCTTCAATAACATTCTAATTTTTTATATATTTTAACACCTGGTCAAAGTGAAGTTTCAATAATAAATTACAACATTAGAATAATATTATGCAGAGAAAGAACATAAATTGATGGGAAAATGAAAAATTTGGAGCAGGGGTTAGATTTAAAAAAAATGACGAAATAATCAACACCGATGAAATAATTTTATATAACATCTTTTTTTCTTTTCTCACTGTAACTCTCATGTAAATTTCTTGTATTTATTTATTAAGAAATTTTAGGTATACAAAACCAATTTTTTTAATATGCGTTGATTTGTACCCGGTTAACAAATTTTAGGTATGCAAAATCAAATTTTCTAGCAACCAATGGATATCTCTATCTTGTTCTTATCTTAATAAAAATTAAGTCCATTTTAGTATAGAATACAAAAAATTAAGAGAGAAGTGAAAATTTTGGTAAATTAATTTGGACATTCAAAATTAATTTATATAGGTTGAATTTTATCTAAGAAAAGTATTGGTTAATGTCCAATATTTTTTAATGATGGGATGAAAAAATTAATACAAAACAAATTATTAGTAACTATTATTATTAATTGTGTCAACATTAATGACTGATGGCAAACTAGGACCTGCCAACGCCAACTCAAACAAAACAGATGGTGTAAGATACTTTTGCAATCGGCTATTAAAATCCAACAGATAGCGTTAATTACATTTGTCGTCGGTTGCAAAAAGAAACATATGGCGTTGGGTACTAACACCGTCCGTTTGATCAATGCGCTGCCGATGGCATATTGATTAACGCCATCTGTTTTGAGCTGATGACATATGGGTATATATTTCCTATCGGGGCGATAGGCATCGATTCGGAAACCGATTGCGGATAGCGATTTCGCCCGACGGCAAAGTGCTTTTTTGTAGTAGTGCGATAAACGCTTTATAAACCTTTGAATTATATGCATGCTCTGGGTTGTTGAAAAAATTCATTACATGTATTAAGTAAATAAAAAAATATGTAAAATTACGTCAAAATTAGAAAACTTAGCCGAAATGATATATATTGTTAAATTTTCAATTTAAACTTTAATTAGTAGTGTTCAAATTGACATTTCTATTTTTTTTTTTCTAGCCGTTATTAAAACCATTCGGGGTGTACATAATATTTCTAGGTGTAATTTGGGTGTAAACTAAGTAAGCTAATTAGTTTGTGTTAATATGTGTTATTGGTCGTGTTGATATGTGTCATGTTTTTTTTGAAGGTCATTGATATGTGTCATGTTGATATGTGCCATGTTTGTGTCACATTAAACCATATTGATTTAGTCATTGCAAAAATTAACGCAACAGTGTTAAGAACACGTACAATACAAACATGTATAGACACGACACAAATAATATTTTGTGTCGTTATTATACATATAAATCGTGATGTGTCTGTATATTTAGTGTTATTTACAACACTAGTCGCTGCCAAAAAGAGAGACGATGAGAAACATGTCGCTTCTCGATTGGTGTAGGTAGTTTCAAATTTATATATTATAAAATTTACGTAGATTAATCTCGAAATATATCTACATATTATAATTTCATGACAAATTTTATGCTTCCTAGATTATTTTATTATTTATTATAGAAAAAATGATTGGCTTTAAACATTATAGACTATTTTATAGTAATAGTTTTTTATTTTAAAAAATAACAGAAGAATAAACAAATTTACAAATATAAGTTTTTGAATCAATCATATAACTTCTAAAAGTTAAAATTTAAAACTGATGCACAAACATTTTATTTGGACATGTTTGATAACACTTGATTCTAATTCGGACCAATCTTGTCCGAGCTACAAAACACAAAGCCTATTTAATATTCGTACCAGAGAAGGTTTGAACAATCCTATTCTCAACACAAAATTTGAGTTACTTTAGGAGATTCGAATTTCATTTTGTCCGCCGTGCTTACAAAGAAGACACTTTTGACTCGGCGATCATATTGATGCAATTAATTAAAAAATTTGGGACCAATTTGTGAAGCATCAAATTAACCAGCACAAAATAGGCATGTCCACAAAATATCTGCCGCCCCATAAATAGCAGGAATCACTTTCCTTTAGTACAACTCGCCACAAATCCAATCCCAAATAGAATGACAAAAAAATTTCCTTTTCCAGCCTAAAAAATAAAATAATATAAAAGGATACACTACACAGTCTACACTACACCCACAGATGGGCCCCCCTCTTTTCCACAAATTGCAAAAAGCGCGTTAATACAGAGACAAAGGACACAGACCCAACCCCACTACAGGCTTAACCCAGTCTGCAGGTTACCGGTTACGAGTCCGCATCGTCTGCATTAACTCAAAAAGCATCTTTTGAGTTAATACATTTAGACCGTCAGATTTTCAATCCGGCACCGCCTATAAAGTAGGGAGCTCTTCAATATTAGTGCAGATTTGATTTAAAACTAATCAGACATACAGATGTATTAGTTCAAAAAATATTTTTTTGAGTTAACGCAGGGAATACGAATTCGCATGTTATAGCTCCAAAAAAATAGAGTTCCCTAAAGTAATTCAATTTTTGAATTTAGATACGAACCGTTCGATTCGAATCTAAGACCAATTCGGTCCGAGATAGAGCGCACAAAGTCCCTTTAATATGACGGTCCGATCCGAATATGGCGATCCAGATCTAAACTCAAAAATTAGGTTACATTAGGACATCGAACTCAAAAAAATAACGACTGAGAAAGGGGCTCTCTAGCTCAAAAAAAAAGAGAAAGGGACTCTCGAACCAGTCAGCATTAGCCACGTAACCCTCTGATCCCTTTGAGCCAATAACAATTCGACAACAAAGTGGACGAAAACCACTCTGGTTTTCAAAACCACTGTTTTCCTCAATCTAAAACCAGCTTTTTTTTCCCTAGTCCGAAAAAAATTGATAGACATGGTCTGTGGACCGGACTCGTATAAATACCGTCCGATCCCACTTTACAGTGGAGCAGCTACAGAAGACTCGGTGTAGGTAAACATTATCTCGCTCCTCTCTTTTAATCTCTCCTCCCCTCGTTTCCTTACCATTTGTAACTGCTGCGAGGGCAGCGTGCCTCTCTACCATTTTTCTCCTTTTTATCTTTTTTTTTTTTTTCTTCTTCGAGGTATTGTAGAAGAGGGAATGGGGAGAGGGCGGGTGCAGCTTAGGAGAATAGAGAACAAGATAAACCGCCAGGTCACATTCTCTAAGAGGAGAAGCGGGCTGTTAAAGAAGGCAAATGAGATATCAATTTTGTGCGATGCAGACGTGGCGCTCATAATCTTCTCTGCTAAGGGGAAGTTATACCAGTATTCCACCAATGACCGGTATGTATAATTCTACCAGATCAAATTGTTTAATTTTTTAGGTTCATTCTAGTACAAGTAACTGCAGAATTTTATTGATGTTTTTGGGAATTTCGTCTTTCATGTATTGATCCTTTTTGAGCAAATTCGTCTTTCATGACTGGGACATGATTTTAGCATGAAGAAGTTTCTGAAATTATGTTGTGAGATTAGCTTCTGGTTTCCTATAGCTCTATAGCATGCTAGCATCCTTATCGTTTTCCTCTAGCATGTAGCTAGGGTAAGAAGAAGCACCACTGTTTGCCTCTCTCTCTCTCTCTCTCTCTCTCTATATATATATATATATATATCTCGCTTGCCTTTTCTTTCCTGTAAGTATAACAAGTTCAATGTATATTTTCACTCAGTCGCCATTTGCCTAAGCTTTCTTTTCATTTCACAGTTCCCTTTTTTTTTTGGTTTGGAAGTTTGACTATCGTCCATCATTAATCCCATGTTTGGATCGACTGTAGGACACCACTTCATCACTTTGTAAGTCAACAGCGGCATGTGATTCATATACCTGTATATTGGTTATTATTAATACATCATTGATAGCCTTAATCAGATATACCACATTAAACTTCAACTTAGTAACCTTTTTTTGTGTATTTCACATTTTCTACTTACCAATGAGTTGCAACACAAAGGGAGAGCCATTGAAGAGAATTATTTTTCTTGTATTATTCCATCATTTGTGGCAAAAGTGACACACTTGATGTCCATTCTCCTTTCAATCCTTCTTTTTTTTCTCTTGTGTAGGCTAGGAACCTTATTTTGCAATTGGTTGATCAATTTATATGTTCAGATTCTGAGTAGCACCTCAACTGTTTCAAATTTGCTCTGCTCTCCATAGCTACCAATTGGTTGAATCATATGGAAATCATAGCATTAAAATAATATTAATTTTTTTCTTTCATCTTCCTCATGTACTGTTGAATATGCACCCTAATATCAGCAAATTTTGCAGATTAAAACTATTTGATCCTTTTTCATATTGATCAAAGGAATATTTTCACACGCTACCTTTATCATGATTGAGCTAGATTAGTCAATTTAGCATTTTTTTTTTTCATTCCAGTCATTGAAATTAATTCTGTGGATACAGTTATAGTATGTTCCTACCAGTGTTTTAAGAATGAGCACTATTTCAATATTCCTAGCACATTCATTTCAATATTCCTATTTCAATAAACCCTAAATCTCCAAGGAACTTTCATTTTGGTCCTCCTTGTTTGTCAAGCATATATATCTTGATAATAATGATCGTATAAATCAAACTCAAATTACTCAATTTAGGATATATTGAAACATCAAGAAGTAAGTCTCCCTTAAGAGTCCTTCTCAATATAGTGCATAAAGTACACGCATCTTAGAAGCCATCAACTTAAAGATTGAAAAAAGAATCTTTGGAAAATTGATAGTTATGAATTATCATCGATCATCTCCTATATATTCATATTAACATACAAAACTGTAACTAAGAGTTGATGAATACAAACCTGACGTTGAACTAAATGATTTATGAAATTTCATATAAATTATACTTGAACTAACAAAAGAAAATAAGTATTATTTTTTTCCGAAGCCAAGCACCTGCTAGAGCAACTACTATACATATGCATGATAGCATGAATCTTTTATTTACAAAATCATTCACCAATATTATATTTAGTAGCTAGTACTTTTTATAATAAACTAGTTCATAAGTATGAAAAAGATATTGTAGTTAAAATAAAATGAGTGTGGCCCGCATCAGTTTTAGTATTCGTAATTGTAACAACAGTATTCATGAGTGCATATATTTTATCATATTCTTAGATATGACTACGGAAAATATGATCACCCATATTTATTTTCATATGGTATGTTTTACAATGTTCCTTTTTTAAGTTTGCATACTATTACCATATTCAATCTATAATTTTTTATATGCATTTATGTTAAATGATTGGTAAGTGCATCTAACAAACAGATGTGGACATTTGCAGATAATATTTGCTCTGATTCTGGCCCTAAATATTGGTACTAAGCAAATATCTATGTATGTAACATTTGAACTCAGTATAAAATAAAGGAAACATATTGGCCATCTCACAGCTTGGTTTACTCTTTTTGGAGCATCTATTGCAGGAACTCAATAATATATATGAGGTTGGCTAATATCAAAACGTTTGTTCCTAGACCGTGGAACAAACGATTTAGTTTTTACATTTTCAAAGTTCAAATAGTCGATCCAAACCGTTTAACATTCAATTTATAATAAAATGTGCTTGGAGACCAAATTTTACATTTTTTGAAATTTTTTTACTATTTATTAAGCCAGTTTTAAAATTGCTGTTTTCAATGATCCATAATTTTTTTACTTTTTATTAAAATTAGCGATTTTAAAATTGACTTAATAAAGAGTAAAAAATTTAAAAAAAATGTAAGATTTGGTCTCCAAGCACATTCTAATATAGAGATCACATCTAACGGTTTGGACCGACCGTTTGAACTTTGAAAATCGGAAAACCAATTGGTGCACCATGGCTCTGGAACAAACGTTTTGATATTAGCTAATATGCTATGCGTAGCATAGAGGACCTCCGTGCTACGGCTTAATATTTGAGTTTTTAAAATCCTAACGGTCGATCCGAACTGTTCAACATGATCTCCATATGCATATGTACTTGCAAACCAAATTTTACATTTTTTTAGAATTATTTTACTATTTTTTAGATAGGTAGAAAATCACTTGATCTGAAAATTCTGTACCATTCAAATCAAGTGTTTTTCTACCTATCTAAAAAAATAGTAAAAAAATTCTAAAAAATGTAAAATTTGGTTTGCAAATACATATTCATGTGGAGATCATGTTGAACGGTTCGGATCGACCATTAGAATTTTGAGAACTCAAATATTGAGTCGTAGCACGGAGTCCCTCTATGCTACGCGTAGCACCTTAGCCAACTCCTATATATATATATATATATATATAGTAGAACTAGGGTGCTCCTAAGCTCACCAAGCCCTTCCGTGAGCGCGACTCTAAAACCTATCAAATTGACTTCAAACGACATTTCCAAACCGTTAGATGTTCAATCTATATTAAAATGTGCTTGGAGACCAAATTTTACATTTTTTGGAATTTTTTTACTATTTATTAAGATGGTTTGAAAATCGCTGTTTTCCAATGGTGCAGAATTTTAATAAAAACAGCAATTTTCAAACCATCTTAATAAATAGTAAAAAAATTCCAAAAAATGTAAAATTTGGTCTCCAAGCACATTTTAATATAGATTGAACATCTAACGGTTTGGAAATGTCGTTTGAAGTCAATTTGATAGGTTTTAGAGTCGCGCTCACGAAGGGCTTGGTGAGCTTAGGAGCACCCTAGTTCTACTCTATATATATATATATATTAAATCTCTTTTGTCTCAGCTTGGTTTGTCAGCATATGCAGTCTTTGATCTATATTAGACAATAATCTTGCTGCACCTGTTTCATTGTGCAGGATGGAACAGATTCTTGAGAAGTTTCAGCAGTACTCCCTTGCTGAAAAGGCAGTGTCAGAACCAGAATCTGTGTCTCAGGTATTTCCTATATGAATGATGAAGGCGTATTGTTACATTTATGTAAGCTAATACGAATTTGAACCAAAAAACAAAAATGTAGGTATATTAGGGTTGGATCAAATGATTTAAATATGCAGCAAACTAGGTTTTGTTAGCTTTATTTAAACTAATATGAATTTGAGCCAAAAACATAAAATGTCGGGTATGTTTGGTGGGTTCTACTATAATAGGCTTATAGGTCTTTAGTTGTTAGCATATCAAATCTTAAATGAATTCTGCTATTAAAGGCCAATCAAAGGTAACACATGCCCAATTGAGTCCCAGCAATTTTTCATTTAAGGCACAATTTTCATGGTACATGTATATATCATGTGCATCACATTGTACTGACTGTAAAATACTAATAAAATACTAGTGGATGCACATCTATGTCTGGAGGTATATATAGGGATAATATGACAAATTAAATCATTGTTGGGCAGGGATATATACGATGGGGGTCCCCACAGTGAAATAGTGTTTTTTTTTTTGCCAAATGAAAGTATTGTTTCTTAAGGCAACAGAATTAAAAGAAAGATTTTTCTTTCTTTGTTGAAATCTTTAAGACTGATTGGATTGAAAAATGTCTTGAAAATTTCATTCTTCTGGAGAATTTAAGAGAGCAATGCTTGGATTTTGCCTTTAAAACTGAATACCAGAAATGGACAATGAACTTTTGTTTCTAACGAATGAATTTTACATGCATTGTTTTGTTTCCTTCAAGTATCTGGGGCTTTTTTGTACATCACATGTTATGCGACTACCTGTGCCATGCAAGATTGCAAGACATCTGTGGTTCATGATACGAAAATTTCCATGTATTTGTGCTTTTCTGTAGGATAGCTTGAGCAATAATTGTGCGATAATAAAGTCTAAGATAGAAGCTCTGCAAAAATGGCAAAGGTGAGAAATTTCACATCATGATAAACATTACCAAGCTGCCTGTACTGCTATGTGCTCATGCATAACCCAACTGGAACTGGCACAAGCCAAAATCAGCAAGGTCATTTGTGTTTTCTAGCAATAACCTTTGATCATGCATTGGAGTGTAATATAACCATGATCAATTAAGAAAAGCTGAAGCAAAGAAGAACGTAAATAAGAAAAAAATTCCTTTAACTTATTTGTTCCATTACTTTTTTTGGTATGCAGACATCTTATGGGAGAAGAATTGGAGTCACTGACAATGAAAGAGCTACAGCACCTGGAGCAACAGCTTGAAGCTTCCTTGAAACAAATAAAAAATAGAAAGGTTGCTCAATTACATAAATTTTCCCACTCAATCTTTAGGACAATTTACAAATAATACCTAATATTATACTAATTTCTCATGATATCAATTAAATGCCACTTAATTATTATTTGACACTAACATTTAACAAATATGGGTTAAGTCATGCAACCAATGATCCAATAGCCCTTTGAAAAGGAACAATATATCACAGAGCTTGTTCGCACAGCTAAAATAGAAACCGAACTAGCTATGGGAGGTTCCATTTTTTCCCTTCCAAGTAGACATCTCTGTCAATTGTTGCACGGCACCTTTATCAATTAAAGTCAACAAATTTTTGGTAGGCTGACACTGAACAGAGCATGTACAGATAGTATACCTGCATAAGGAGATTTTTACACCTAATTAGAACTGGGCCTTTGTAAATAAACCTTTTATTTTGGTTAATATATCTGTTGGCTTCTAGCCAACCTTAAAAGAAAAAAAAATTAGAACTGGGCTGACAAATGAGTTGCAATCTTTATTGGCTGGTGGATAGTGAAATATATCAGGTTGACACCTGTTAAGCGGTTAATTATCCAGTGATAATCAACAGAGTTATATGAGGTATACGCTAGATATCTTCTGCCCTTGCTGACCCAAATATAAAGGTTTGATTAAGAGTACAGAAATTCATCACTCAAAAAGAAAAAGGAAAAAAAAAAATAGGAGTGGATAAAGTTTGTCAGTATTTGATGCAATATTCACAAAATAAATTCTAAATGATTTTTTAGTGGGACATAATAGAAATAATTGACGTTATATATAAATATGATAAACTGTAAATGAAAATTTCACAGCAGCCCCTTTAAAATCATATTTTGTGCTGCTAAGTCTAATAATATGGATTATCAATTGATGCAGAACCAAGTTTACAACGATTGTATAGCAGAGCTTCATCAAAAGGCAAGTTACTCAGAACTTTTTGAGAACATATTGTACTGTTATAATACCTGGAGCTATATTATCTCTGGTACTACTTATGAGAGGTGCAAGTATTACAGCATGGAGTTATTGGCTGTTAAATGATTAATAGGGGTGTGAAAATGAGACTATATTTTTTTTCCAAGAATAAATGTTCTTATTTGAAGCTGAGAGGCAAGAAATTGCAAAAATAACAACATTACTGCCATATTCGATTTGAATATTATAGGCTAAAATTATTGTTTGATTGTGCAGGAGAAGCTGCTAAAGGAGCAAAACTCATCACTTCAAAAGGTAAAATTTTATGATAGTGTTCAAAGAATTGCAACTGGAACTTCATAAAATATAAAAGGACTAGCGTTATGAACAAATTGACTTATATTTCCTCTTTACTGAAATCTTAAAAAGCATCTACTTGCAAAAGAGAAAGAACAGAAAAAGCCTGCCCAGCAGATGTTGTGTGACCCACAAACTCATGCTCAAGCACAACCTTCACCAGCATCTCCTTTGGTTAATGACTTGCTGATTACTCTTAATATCGGGTACCTTTTTTTATCACTTCTTTTATTTTTGCACCTGTTAAAACCAGTAGTACCAATAAAACCTAGAATCTATAGGCATAATGAACATTTCACGTGGAAATTTATTGTTGAATTGTTTATATATCTTATTTTTTTTAAATTGCGTGAATTCATTTTCACAATTTGAAGATCTTATGGCCACTATAATTGTGTAAGTTATATATCCTACAAACTTCCAACAGAATTGTGAACTTGAATTACTTGATATCATCAAATAATTGACGAATCAAATTAAACTTACTGATTCTTTGAATGTCAACTTACCTAATTCATACGAAGATAACAAACCAGTACCTTAGATATACCAACCCAATTTCAATAATACATGCATGTTTTTAACAGGTTAATTCTTCAATTCTTTTCACAAATAACCTCAATTTTGTCATTTTTTACCCAAAAAATGCAGCCAACCTGGAGTAGAAGTTGAAACTTCACCAGCACAGACTCCAACCCAATCAAATGGCTCAGGTTTGCCTCCATGGATGTTTAATCACCCTTCAGGAGGCTAGTCACCGAAATTCCAGTGATTTCTATCCTGCCTGTTTCTGAATTATTTCATTATATTAATTAGCACAACCATATCCCAGCTCGAGGTGTTCGTTTTGGTCTTCTTCATGAATTATCGATCAATGGGTGCCAGTACTGTTTATATCCTTCTTCAAGGTCCGAGTGGAATGGTTACACTAAAATTGATGATGATAAGTGATGTGTGGGTCACATGTAGGAGTATCATATGCTTTGTCGGATCCCTGCACAATTTTGAGAGCTAATGTGCATGTAAGATAAACTGCATGGAGTTGTATATAATCATCTATTAACTTTTGATGTTTTTGCAAATTTGTGGACCTCGTGGATATTGGGTCGATAGATCAAATTTGGAAGAATCTATTCTACTTGACACCGTATTTATTCAGAATTCAGACACTTCAAAAGCGATTCTAAATCCAAACAGATCTTTAGATGTGTGCAAACCTGCAAACCACGCGTGCAGTGAGGCTGTAGAGAGAAAAGGCTACGGTGTTATGCATAATACCAATTGACCGATGTTACAATTTCAAGTCCTAATTTTAAAGTTCCAATAAGCTAAATGAATATTTTTTTTAGCCTATGTTATTTTTCATTACATGTGAAATGGATAGAATGTTTTAATCCAATTCTTTCCACATTGATAAGGTCCTTTCATATGATCTTATTTTTATAAATAAATATTTTCACGCACACACATATTTTCCAAAAGCGAACTGATTTCTAAAGATGAGAATGTAAATTTTGCTGCGCCGCACTGGAGATGTGGATTTTGATATACAAAAAAAGTCGGAAATTTTTTTCTGTGGACACTATTGTTTTTTATTGTTTTCTGTTTGGAGTTTGCTCCAATAGAGATGTTATCTTTTTTAATTAGGCAAGAAAATTAAATATTGAAAGATCCGTATATTAGGCACTTAATAGACCGACATTTTATTAATATCTAAAAATAATTACAAATTAATAAATGTACCCACATTAGTTGGATATTTTTAAAAATGTCCAAACCGGCCAACAAATCGCCGGTCCCCTTTTTTTCTCAACCGGCCATATGGTCGATTCTCAATTTTTTTCCTCAACCGACCATTACATGGCCGGTTTGGACATTAATTTATATATATCTATCAAAGGGTGAGGCGTTTTTCTCAAAATTCATTCTATCAAATTTCACACTATCTCTCCTCACTTTATCTTTTTCTCCTAGATTTTTCCTCCTCTTCCTAGAGTTGCAAATAAGTCCCTCTAATTTGTTTAAAATTCATTTTTAGTGCTAAATGGTTGTAAAATGTTAAAATTTGTTAGTAATGTATCAAAATTAGTATAATTTAGTTGTAATTAGTGTTAATTCCTTGTAGTTAGTCTGAATTATTTAATTTAGTATAATTTAGAGTAATTAGCTAAATTTAGATTAATGTAGCGTAATTAAGCTTAATTTAGTATAATTTTAACAAGCATATTTTAGCATATTTTAGTGTAATCTAGCATAATTTAGCATTTTGTACCACAATTAGCATAATTAAGCATAATTTAGTGCAATTTAACGTAATTATCATATTTTAGCATATTTTAGTGCAATTAGTCTATTTTAGCATATTTTAACGCAATTAGCATATTTTAGCGTATTTTAGCATATTTCAGCATATTTAGCATATTTTCTTTTTTTTTAGCATATTTTAGCGCAATTAGCCTATTTTAGCATATTTTAGCCTATTTTAGTATATTTTAGCATATTTTAGGGTTTAGGGTTTACTTAGTGTAAGTTAACATAATTTTATTTTTGAAATTATGATGGCTAGAGGACGGCCTAGGACTCAGCCAGTACCAGCTGCTGCTGATGAGCTGATCGCCCTTGATAGCACGAAGCATTTTAGTCCTCTCCTATGGATGCCCCATAGTGATTATCGAGACTCACTGGCTTCTCGTGAGGTACGTTAATTACTTTTTAGTTTTTTTTTATTTTGTTGAGTTTCAATTTTGTTGTGTTAACATATATATGTGGATTACTTTTTTCAACGCAGGACGAGTTTCTTTTAGATGTCAAGCTGCGGTGCATTCGGATGCTGTACTATGAGGCGATGGACCCGTTTCTCATCAATCTAGGGCTGTATAGTATTGTCTCTATAGTGCAGAGCGGGAGTGGCATCATCAATGCATATATCATTGCAGGACTAGTGGAGCGATGGCGTCCCGAGACGCACACGTTCCACTTACCATTTGAAGAGATGACAGTGACACTTCAGGATGTGAGTGCCCTATGGGGATTTGCCTATCTGTGGCACCCCAGTTAGGTGGCGTATCTGACAGCAATCATTTTGCTGAGCACATCGATCGATGTTGGGAGCTGATCCGAACAAGTTACGGGCTAGTCATGGGATGTCTAAGTTCCATATGTAGATGACCAAGGTGCGACAGCACTTCATCACCAGTCTGACAGCAGAGTCCACTGTTGAGGATATTCAGAGGTAATACCTATAAACTCTTTCTAGTACATTTATTATTTACTTTATATTATTTCAAAAAGCATTTATTATCTACTTTGTATTACAGGCTTCGTGATGGACCTCTTTGGTTATGTGATGTTTGCTGATTCCAGTGGTGATGCTGTCCTGATGATGTATATCCCACTGCTGGAAGACCTGACACCCCGTCAAGCTACAACTGGGGTGGGGTTGTCCTAGCCCATATGTACTACAGTCTATACCATGGTTGTAAGGTAAGTCCCTATCTCTATTCTTATTTAATTATTTTCTCAACCAATCTAAATACCCTGACGGCTAATATTTTTGAAAATGCAGAAGGAGATGAAGTAAATGTATGGGCTAATACTTTTGCTGCAGCATTGGTCGTGGACCGGCCCATCCCGAATGAGCCTCTGACGTGGGGAGAGCCCGATCAGTTGTAATGCCCGGCAGACGCCAAGAATTGGCACGGTACTCACCACTACTGGGATCAAGGCCACGGTGGTACCTTAAGTATGATAAGCTCTATGAGAGTGAGAGGTTGTCGGGTAATTGTCTGGAGCAGTAGGAGAGATGGTGGTACAGAGGTTCACTAGTCTGCTTCTGGATAGTGGAGCACCACTACCCAGATCAGGTACTCCGGCAATTTGTCAGGTGCCATTGATTTCCGCCGATCCAGATTTGTCGAGGTCTGAGATCAAAAGGCTGCACAAGTAAGTCATATTCTATTATATCTCCATATTACTTGATAGCTTTGTATTGCAACTAACGTGTTCCGTACAGTACTAGCCACGGTTCATATCCCAACAGAGACTGGAGTGAGCATTATGGGGCGTATTATGCTAGGGCAGCGGCTTCAGGAGACGCCGATTTGTGGCAGATGCCAGATGATTTTACGCACACCCCGGGACATCCCCTACTGAGATATGAGTCTTGGTACTTGCGGGTCTGCATGGCATCGGTGTATTTGTAAGGCGATTACGGTACCTTCCTACGCAAGAAGATACAAGAAGACTCAGAGGATTACACTCCCAACGGTCGCAAATGGGCTCGCGCGGTAATGCACCTAAAACAACGCATTTTTTTACTAACTTATTGGTTCATAAATTTTTTATCTAACAATTTTTTTTTTTGCAGCTTTTAGTGGGGCTTAAAGGTTACGCGCATGGGATCAAGATGTTGGGAAAAGGGGGCTTTATTAAAACTCATTCTACTCTTTTATATTAAAACTCATTCTTAATTTATAAAATAATCATTTTACGCTTTATTAAAAGCATAAAACGTCTATCATACTCAAATTTGAATCTGAAGGGTTCCTCTACTGTCTGAACTACTTTAAGATCTATGCATGCTAGATCAGAACAAATTTTGAAGCGAACACGCACGGATATTGAAGCGACATGCACAGATCTTGGATGCGCACTGATCGAAATTGCTTTAAAATCTGTGCATGCTAGATCAGCACATATATTGAAGCTACATGCACATATCTTAATGCGATGCGCGTGGATTGGATGATAGAGGAACTCTTTATATTCAAATTTGAGTCTGATGGACTTTTTATGCTTTTAATAAAATGTAAAATGATTATTTTATAAATTTAGAATGAGTTTTAATATGAAAAACAATAAAAATGGATAAATTTGTGAGTTTTTAAAGTTTAGAGGGTGAAATACGTAATTTCAAAGTTTAGAGGGGAAATTCATAATTTTGAAGTTTTGAGGGGTATACGTGAAATTTCCCCAACTATTAAAAAAAATTCAAAGCTTTGTGAGTGGCTAAGCACCTCTAGCATGAACGAAGATCCCCTCCTGAGAATGATGAACTATATTGATTAGAGCAAAGCAAAGTGAGTGAGGCTACGGTGCTATGCATAGCACAGATTGGGTCTGTGCTACGGCTCAAAATTTGACTTTTAAAATTCTAACAGTTGATCCGAACCGTTCAACACGATTATAAAATGAATATGTACTTGCAAACCAAATTTTATATTTTTTTGAATTTTTTTACTATTTTTTTAGATAGGCTGTTTTTAGATAGTCCACAATATTCAGATCAAGTGATTTTTGAAAAAATAAAAAAATTCGAAAAAATATAAAATTTGGTTTGCAAGTACATATTCATTTATAATCATGTTGAACGGTTCGAATCGACCGTTAAAATTTTGAAAAGTTAAATTTTGAGCCGTAGCACGGACTCAATCCGTGCTATGCATAGCACCGTAGCCTCACTCAAGCAAAGTTGCAGTAAATAAGGGGTAAATAGCTTTTTTTTTCTTAGATAAAAAGACATATATTGCTCGATATTTTCATTTAAAACATTGTAATTGTAACTTACATTGAACCGGGGCCTATTTATATCTATTTATCATAAACCCATTTTAAAATATTGGCATTAGGGATAAATATAAATTTGACGACCAATTTATAATATTGACAAAAATTAGGGTCAATTTAAGAAATTTTCCTACTGAGTGCTCTACCTCGCCTTCCGGTGCTTCTTCCTCAGTGTTCATGCCAACTCACCCTTAAGAAAAAGACTAAAGAGAGCAAAGAAAGAGAGATGCAAGGCGTGAGAAAATTACTGATAGCCCAAGTAACAGATGCAGACCCCTCAAACCTCAACACAAATATTTTGCAATCCTTCTGTGAGAAACTAATCCACCTTCTCCAGTTCATCACTGGCATCATCACTTACCTTCCCGAAAAGTTCCTGCAATTCCTCTATGAAAAATTTATCCTCCTCTTACATTTCATCGCATACATCTTCATTTATCTCCCTGAAAAGTTCCTGCAATTCCTCTATGAAAAAATAACCTCCTTCTTCCTTTTCTTCGCTGACATCTTCATATATCTCCCTGAAAAATTCCTGTCATACCTTTATGAAAAGTTTATCCTCGCCGTCCAATTCGTCACCGGCATCTTCACTTACCTACCTGAAAAAATCCTGCAATTCGTCCATGAAACGTTTATCCTGTTTCTACAATTCTTCACTGGCATCTTCACTTACATACATGAAAAGCTAATCTTTCTCATAGACTCAATCATCAACATCTTCACTTACCTCCCTGAAAAGTTGCTGTCATATATCCATGAAAAGTTTATCCTGCTCCTCCAGTTCATCACCGGCATCTTTACTTACTTCCCTGAAAAGTTCCTACCATATATCCATGAAAAGTTTACCCTGCTCCTCCACTTTGTTACCGGCATCTTCACTTACTTCCCTGAAAAGTTCTTACCATACATCTATGAAAAGTTTACCCTGCTCCTCCAATTCGTCACCGCTATCTTCACTTACTTCCCTGAAAAGTTCCTACCATACATCCATGAAAAGTTTACCCTATTCCTCCACTTCGTCACCGGCATTTTCACTTACTTCCCTGAAAAGTTCCTGCCATACATCCATGAAAAGTTTACCCTGCTGCTCCACTTCGTTACTGGCATCTTCACTTACCTCACCGAAAAATTCAACAAGATAATAATCTTCTCATTCCCGGAGTTAATCAAGAAAAACCTAGAAATTTTCATCCATTTCATCAAGGACAATATGATCTACCTCTTGGAAAAGTTTCATGAGATCTTTCCGCCTGAGACCCAATCTGAAATGGTTAATCACTGGCTGCACATATTACTCACTGTCATCATCCCAGCATGTCTAGCAATTTTTCTGATTTGTTGGTGCTTCCCTTTAGTTTCTCAGGTGGTTTTATGCTGTTGCAATTGTTGCTGTCGGTGTTGTACTAGCGCATTTACTATGGTTTGTCAGAGTTTCTCCGAAATTCTTCGTGCGGTTTGTTTGTGTTGCTGTGCAGTTATTTATGTGGTTTATCGGAGTTGCTCTCTTGTTCTTTATGCTGCTTATTGGTGTTGCTCTTCAATTCTTTATGTGGCTCATCGGAATTTCTCACAAGTTCTTTATGCGGTTTATCGGAGTAGCTCTCAAGTTCTTTATGCACTTTATTGGTGTTGCTCTAGAGTTCTTTATGTGGTATATCGGTGTTGCTCTCAAGTTCTGTGTGCTGTTTATCAGTGTTGCTCTCAAGTTGTTTATGCAGTTTATCAAGAACTTTATGCAGTTTATCGTTGGTGCTCTCAAGTCTTTGGTGCGGTTTATCGGAGTTGCTCCCAAGAATTTAATGCAGTTCACCGTTGGTGCTCTCAAGTTTTTTGTGCAGTTTATCGGAGTTGCTCTCAAGAATTTTATGCTGCTCGTCGTTGGTGCTTTCAAGTTTTTTGTGAGGTTTATCGGGGTTGCTACAGCTGCTTTCGGCATGGTCGGTGGTGGCAATCTAAAGATGATAAATGCGCGGGGAAGAGATTGGACCCTCACGCCGAGAGCGAGTTTTGCAGCTGAAAAGCATGGTACTTCCACCAGGCTGGCCAACCTTAGGTGGTATTTCTATTTCATCAACATTTCCGAGCTGGGAAGCCTCTTGTTTATTGATTAATCTTAGTATTTTGGTTCCATTAAAGAAAATTTTGTTATTAAGCGATCTTTACCAGTTTACCTTAAGGTGTTACGTTGGTCACCGAAATTTTTATTAATAGAAAAATAAATAAATAAATATTGACATTGGAGAAGGAATTCGAGAAAATTTGACATATAAGAAAAATGTAATTATCTCTAATGTTCGGAGGATGTTATAGATCAAAATATTCAAATTAGTGAAATCATATTAACCACGAATTAATAGTTTATGCAGACCGTTTTGATCTATCACGTCCCAAAAAACATTCTGAACGTTGGTTCGTACAACGTCTTTTACTTGTGAAATTTGAGCTATGTGATGTTACTTACAATTTTTACAACGGCCTTATAACTCGGTACTTATAACGGCCTGGATTTGCGTACCTTTTTAAAATAATCCAAAAATCCAGGCCGCAAACGTTGCAAGAAGTTGCATACACCACAATTCTAAACTTTGACCTACGAAGTTCTAAAGCAGCGTTTAAATATACACAAATTAAAAGGAACGCGTATCCTCTGCATTAACTCAAAAGAGAATCGTGTGAGTTAATGAATCTCAACCATCTGATTTTAAACATAGCTAATCCGGTTCTGCTTATACATAGGGGCCTTTCAATATTAGTGCAAATCTAATTCGCACGAATCTTAAAACAGATCGGACAGTTGAGATTCATTAACTCAAAAGATTCACTTTTGAGTTAATGCAGAGGATACGAATTCAATTAAAAGTACATGGAGGCGGAATCGAATTCACATCACCTCAGGTTACCTGACTCAAGCAAATTACGATCGGACCATTTAACATGGCACGAATATCAAAACAGATCCCCTACAGTCTCTATAGGCACCGGATTGAGTTTGGCCCAGATAGAATTAATTTGGGTCGGCTGTTGCAATTTGCTTGAGTCAGGTACCTGGGAGGATATCTGTCCAGGCGGAATCGGACGTTGTACAAATCTAGTAAAAAAAAAAAATTTCAAAATGTCTAGACGTAGTAGACTAAAACGTCCAAATTTTGAGGTTTTTGTTAATTAGTGGCTAATGTGATTTCACTAATTTGAACGTTTTGATATATAATGTCATCTGAATGTTATAAACAATCATGTTTTTATTATATGTCGAATTTCCCTGAATTCCTTCCCATAACAAAAATTAGGAGGAAAGGTTTCGACCCGAATAAACCAATTTATTGGTTCAGAACAGGCTAATTTTTCTGGAACCAATTGCATAGGTTGCAAACCCTGTTTCTTTGGTCCACAAGCTGGCAGGTGGGGAATGGAAAAACAATCTCATATTGGTTCGACACATGGGAAGGTTTACCAAGAGCTATGGTGTCGAGCATTCTTATACAACAATCCCTATTATCACTGAGAGATGCATGGACAAGGCGTTCAGACATTGACCCAACGGACACAACATCTCTTTATTTTACCTTCACATAGGAAAGGACCTCATAATGTGAAGATGGCCAACTGATGGGTTATACTCAGCAAAATCCACTTATAAGATCCTAACCCCAATAATTGTTTGATTTCACTACAGCAAACTATAGTATCAGCGACCGGTAATAGCGACCGGCAATAGCCACGGTCGCTGAAACGTTTTTTTCTCCCAAAAAAAAAAGCCGCGAATAGTTTTGGCGACGACCCTTTCTGCGACCGGCGAAACACCTTTCAGCGACCGTTTTACCGGTCGCAGAAGGGTACCGTAAAAAAGCCGCGAACCCTCCCTCGGTCTCCTCCGTCTCCCGCGTCTTAGGTTAGCCAAAAAAAAAAGATAAAAACGCACGGCGCCTCTGTGCCCTCCCCACACCCCCCACCCCCGCGTGATTCCCTGCCTCTGTGCCCCCGCGCGATTCTCTACCTCTTTTCCGTTTTGCACTGATCGAACCCCGCCTCTGTGCCCCCCCGGGCCGATCTGGAGCTTTCTGGTGCCGTGGCTGACAGTCAAGAAGGACACAACTTGTCGTGTGACTGGCCCGTCTCTGTGCTCCTTGCTGATTTGTGAAGGTCGAGAAGCAATTGATTTGTTTAATTTGCCGTTGATTTGGTAACGATTAATTTGGCTATTGACTTTAATTTCGTTTTTCTGGCTGTTCTTAATTAGTTTCTTATTATATACTTAAGTGAATAAAATATTAGTATCTGAAGCAATATATTGCAATAGTTAAAACAATATATTGCAATAGACGGTATGCACAGGTACAATACCTAAATATTATGTTTCTATCACTGTTAATGGAATTTACATTATTGCTAAGAGTGTTCCTTTCAAACTTTAATTTTATTCATATCAACTTTTTTTAAAGTATAAAAGTTAAGAATTTACATTATTGAGAAGAGGAGTGGTTGTAGTGTATCCGTTTTGGAATTTAGGCTATTAACTTCTTGCTATATATATACTGTTATATCAAAATCTTGCTTGACGTGTATGAATGCAAGAATTTCATGAGCACTAAAAGTTATCTTTTAATAGTCTTATGCTTTTCATCTTTTTTACCTTTATCTTTAAATTGATGCAATCTTCCATTACAGTGATTGTCTACTGCCCTTTACCTTTCAATGCCATATTCTTTTTTTTCCATTAACAGGATGAGAACATTTATTTGGCGGAGTGTATAACAGTGATGGAACATTTGCTTTCTCATTATCTGTTGACTCGAGAATTCCTTCAAAATTTCAATCTTTGTTATTATTTTTGCATCTATACCCTTCAAGATTATAATATTTTTTTATCAAACCCAAGGTACTTCTTTTGTACTTAATTATCTGTATGTTTTAAAATCTCTGATGGAATTTTTCCTTGACGAAAATTTGATTACGATAGAAACAATTTGATTGTATATGTATATGTAAACTATGTGAACTATGAATAATTGTATATGTATATGTAAAAAAGAATTGATGATGTCGATTTGATTGTATATGTTATATACAAGAGCCAATTACATGTTACTGTTGCATCTTCTAATCGGATTTGCTTGGTAGGACTTAAAACCACTTGATGTAGTGTATCCTTTAATTTTTCTTTTACCTTGATATTGATTGGTTTGATTAATTGATTGGTTAATTGGTTTGATTATTCGATTGGTTAATTGGTTGATTAATTAATGGTTAATGGTTTGATTAATTAATTGGTTAATTGGTTTTAGGATGTAGAAGTTAGTTTATCTTGGAAGAAAGAAGGAGAGGAGAAAACTC
>JAJGRW010002365.1:0-41591 GCA_025461045.1 Carex parvula
TTGGAAACATATTACTACTCCTAGCTAGTGCTACGCTGTTTGAGAACTTATTTCAGTAATACGAATCCTACACAAAACACAATATATAAGATTCTGATATATGAAGGCCTAAGGTGTATATATAGAGTTTCTGATAGGGTGAATTTAATTGGGATTGAACACATTATATAATTCAATCGCACCAAACCACATGATATTATGCAAAATTCGAGATTAAATTGGCATATTAATCTAATTAATTTGCGCCCCATTTGAACCTGATCAAAATAAGTCAGAAACATAAACATCTACTTATTCCCTAAGGTCTAAAAGGTCTCAATTTTTCAGAATTATTCAATTAAAATCACACCACAAATAACCAGCGGAAAAATAGAAATTAGCTTACTCATATTAATAAAAGCTAATTCATCTAGAGATAAATATATACTATAGTGATCAGTAAAATTCAACATTGACGAATAATTTTTAAAATTGCTCTTGTAACAATTTTTTTTTGTAATTTTAGATATAAATATACCCTTATTAATTTGTATAGAAAATAAAAGAATTGAAGATTCGATGAAAAAAGTAAGAAATAAATGAAATTTTGTTGGGTAAATGGGCAATTGTTCCTTCTTTGCTTTCAGCTGGGTCATATCTAATGCTGAACACAAAATTTTAACCCATGATGTCATGGAGGAGAGGAGAATAAATTGTGATTTGAAGTGTCATGTGTGAAACAGCAACTCACCTACTAATTTGCAACTCAAGTCTGGAACTGGATTTCTCCTAATTGAATCACCCGATTATGAAACCTAATGATTCAGTACCACTCACTTGTTATGACTCCTGAACCATGGTTAGATCCGGAAGAGTGAAGAAAGAGGACTGGACGAGGTGGTTTGTGTGTACATGCTGGTTCTTATGGAAACAATGCAACGAATTAATTTTTATAGGGAGCAAAATCCAACCACAGCAGGTGGTCAGGATCAGTCAAGATGAGGCTTTGGGCAAGATTTTGCAAAGTACTGGCACAGGAGATCAGTCAAGAGGTGAGGATTTGGGCAAGTTTTTGCTAAGTTTCACATACTGGTACAAGAGCATACACATATCACTTTGAGCTGGTACAAGAGCATACACGTATCACTTTGAACTGTTCTTCGTTTTATTGCTTTTTCTGTTATCTATGTGCAACATTCATTACCAAATCATGTATAGAATTCTGAGGAAGCAATGCTGTAACCCATTTGGGAACCTTTCATTTGGAAACCTTTATTTCAAAAAAAAAAAAAAAAGTTAAGAAATAAATGAAAATTTTAGAAATCGTTAGTGTGAATGTTTCAATATCTTCTAGCGCTTTATATATGTTGTTAGGTTGTTTTCCATTAAATATTTTATTCTTCATTTCCAGAATAAAACAAGGCGAATTTACCAGATCAGTGAAACGAATAATTGAGATGAATTTTGACCTTATCATTTTCAACAAAATCCTCTGGCTCGCATGGAGGCTATCTTGTGCCTTCTCTCTTTTCAGCTATCGTCGTAGTTGGTACCCTTTTTTAATCTATAGCATTAAAAATAAAAATTTAATTTTGTGACATTAAATTCGGAAATTTTCAAAATATAGTACAAAATGACAAACTACCATTAAAAGTTTTTTTCCCCTTTTTTTAATGGCAGTAGCATTCAGAGTTTGTTTTAAAAAATTCATCGTATTCTGTTAAAATGTTAATTCACATGTACAATATCATCACTCAGTACCATTAATTTACTGTCTGCAATCAAACATTTACTTGATAAAAATATGGTTATTTGCTAAAGATTGCTCTTCTTCATATTTTTGAAGATCACAATGTGATACACTAGATCAGGTCGAGTCAAAATGGAGATGTCCAGTTTTTACTGGTAAAAACTTTTGATAGTTGGTGTTGAAGCCCGGAAATAATGCGCACACACTTCACAATTATAAAGGAAATTAATCTTCTCATCAATTAACGACAAAATCAAACAAACTAACAAAATATTTACACGTTATTGCGACTAGCGAGAGGAAAAAAGATGTGCACCAACCCAAAATCTAAGAAATAAGCAAAATCTTTACTTACCTCTTTTCTTTTTCTTTTTACAAATTTTCACATTTTTAAATTTTTTTTCTGATATTTTTTCAATAAACTTACTTATAATAATTATAAAAAATAATAAATATAACCATTAACACAACGAGACTTCCATCTAAAAAATATTTAGTCATATTATGTTACGTATGTTTTTACATTACTGTCTAAGTAGAACTTGGAAGGAAAAATCAATCTCGATTGGACTTCTCTGCAATTGTATTGAATTCACTTATTTGCCTCTCACAAATCTATGCTATTAATTTTGATCTGAAAATTCCATAGTCTTTGGTTTAGTTGTTCAAACTATAACAAATTTAAAAAAAGGAAAAAGCCATGTAGCAGTGTCTATGCTAGCACAATTCCAAATAGCTATATTTTTTAAACAAAGATAATTGTTAGTGATATAAAATAGTGACGTATTGTAATTAACATGTTGTAATATGATCACGTAACATTATTTAAAAAATTTCACGTGTGTGTGTCGTTAGGCAGTCACATCTCACGTTTGATCGTTGTAACCACATGTGATAGGTTCGACTAAACATGAAGTGATTGTTAATGTTTAATTATTTTTTCCGATTTTAGGTTAGTTCATTAAAAAAGAAAAGTAAAAAACATGTCAAAAAATATGAAAAGTCAGTGTTATTAAAATTAGACCGGATCTGATGAATCGAAAAAAATTGGACCTGAATACTTATCTGGTTTGGTTCTTTAAAATGGCCCGCTTATGTTATTGGATCTGTTAAGAACGGTTTAACAAACCAATTTTTATGAAAATGGTTAATTTTTGTTTATTGATATACTGGCAAAGTCAGCCTATTACAATGCATGGAAGGTATTCGATGAATTTCTCAAGTGAAATTTCTATTTGTATTTGAACTTGGAAAGTATAATTCTAATTGGTACCAGTTTTATCAGACTTCCGTTATTTTTTTTGAAGGTTGACGGTTGAGTACCGTCAACAATATCAGACTTCCGTTAGTTATGTAAGGATTTAAATGCCACTTGCAATGAGATATGGAATCTTAACGGACCAAAGCTTTGGATGAGCGAAGCATTAATTAATGGTTAGTTGTTAGTTTTTAATTAATATGTGAACGTGATATCATCGGCTCCCGAGCCGTTGATGCTAAGAGCACGTTAGGCTCATTTTACAATGGATTCTTTGTTCATTTTCTCCGATTTTACTTGGCACTGGGAAACCAATCACGTATGCTTTCGGAAGGTAACTGGACATGTCCTTTCTTCATGGAACGGAGAAAATTAAGAATTCCTTCCACAATTCCAAGACACATTTTGTTTGAAAACTAACGTGCCCTTGGCGTGAACGCTAGGGGGTCGGGGCCCGATGTACCAGTCATTGCATAGTTTTACAACCAAAACCACTACCTTCCCTTATTACAGTCACTGCTAAGTATTTCAATATTCTATTATCTTCTTCTCTCCTGTAGGACCAGTTCCCTAGGCAGGATCGAGGAACACGAAAGAAAATAGATCACTATCTCCGACGATAATTGGTGGCGTCTAGTACCCAAAACTCCAATCAGACAGCTCTATTACCTTCGCATCGAGACTCTCTTCGTTGACACCCATTTTTACTGGTAAGCAATACCTTCGCTTTTGTTTCTTATTTTGCAAATATCACCCCTTCTTTCTCTTGTACTTAAAAATAATTACTTTAGGATCCTTTGTTTCTTATCAGTTGTGCGATTTGTTGAATTTTATGCTTGGCAAAGCTGTCATTACTCGGTCCCTTTCAAGGTGAAGAAATTATTTGCTACCTGTTTTTTTTTCAATGGGTTCTTTTTTTTTTTTTCTACGTGGACTGCGAAGAGAGAGAGAGAGAATAAGTTGTCTGAGGTTGGTGTCGTGAAATTGAAATCCAGTAAATTAATATTTATATTTGTGTGTATATGTGGGGTGGTGGGCATGGTTTGGAAAATCGGCCGATTTCGAGTCAACTCACCTGAGTCAACTCGGAATTAACTCGATTGATCCGAGTTTCACCCACGTTTCACGCCTTTGCGAGTTTTTCAGCAAAACTCGGTTGAACAGTGCTTGACTCGGCCGAGTTAGCCGATTTTCAAGCCAAGTCAGTCCGAGTCAGGCCGATTCCGACCGAGTTTCGGCCGAGTTTCGGCCGGTTTCACGGTGGGCGAGTTTTGAGGTGAAATCGCTAGAATCGGTGAAATCAGATCAATTCAACTGGATTTTTGTCCAAATTGAGCCGATTCTCACGATTTGGGTGAAAAACGCAAATTTGATTTGAGATTTTAAGTTACGTTTTGCATTTTTTCGAAAAAACATAATAGCATCTACATTCCTGATATTATGAGAGTTTCTAATCTGATGTGGCAGTTTCTAATCAATTTCAGGGATGTGGAAGAGTTTCTTATTTAGAAACTATGCAGAAAAAGTTTCTTAATAAGAAACTGTTTATAAACTCCACCCTAGCCAAATGATTGGCTCAAATTATTTCTTCTTTTTAATTTATTGCTGATGTGGCTTAATATAAACTCTAAAATTAATTTCAGGAATGTGAGAGTTAGAAACTTTAGAGACCTTAATTTCTAAAAATAGTTAACAGTTATATAGAAACTCATTTGAGTTGCTGGAACATAAATGCTGTAATGGTGGTCGTGAGAATCTTCTTACCTTTTGTTTTGGATAGACTTGGTGAATAAGTTTCTAATATAGAAAATTGGAAATTTATTTTGGTTCATTGTGAACCTTGAACATTTTTATATCTGGATCCAATGATCTAGTACGTAGTTTTGCTAGTGAACTAATATGTAGTTTTTTTGTTAGGAAAACTAATATGTAGTCAAGTGTGTGGTTGGCTCATTCATAAAGATTTGTTTGACGGCAAATACAATATATAAATAAAATTAAATAGTCTTGTCAAATGTACTAACTAAATAAAATTATATATGAATATTGATGCATTGTAAACGTTCCAAGTAAATGTGTTGTTTATGAATTTTATTTTGTTCCAACCCAATTGTTCCAAAGTGTATTCTTGTTTGATTAATTAAGTAATTTGACTATATGGTCATGTATATTCTAATTTAACTAAAGTAATATAGTTTAAAAAATATATATTAATATATATTTTGAGTTGTCTTTAATTAAATAATAATAATTTTCTTTTCCTTTATATTTTACTTAAATGCGATTCAATTAAGTTACCTGATCAGTTTTGAATGCTCATATTTTATTTATTAGTGAGTTATATTAGTGCAAGAAGTGATTAACATTATTTTTGGACTAATTATTCTTTTAATACAAAACAAATTTTTTCAAAAATAACCGAGTTTCCGAGTTGATTCGGCCGATTCCGACAGATTCCTCCAATTTCGAGTCAAGCATGAACTACCCGATTCCGTTCCAATTTCGATTTTCAGAACCATAGTGGTGGCCTTTCCCGGAATATTTAAATTCGCATGACGACTAAACTAAAATTTACTTGTGGACCTTTGTATCTAGCGAAATAAAACTGTAATACTTGAAACATCCTGGAATTGAAAATTACAAGGTGAAACTTTTTAGTACAGCACTTTGTAAAGTAGTCAATAGAAATTAAGTTATTACAAACTGTTAAAATTGCCCCCAAGATTTTTACAAATTGGTACATAATACTACTTTAAATGAAGATTATTGGTCTTGTATGTTATTCTTATTTTAGTTTTTTGTCCATAGAAACATTTAATGCTTCACATACCCACCATTGCACACATCTACCAGCGGCCAGTTGAGGAATATATTTTCTCTTGGACGCACCCAACATCGCACGCACCAACTTTTTTTGTTTTTCACTGGTTTCAGCTACCACCTAGAATACAGAAGAGAGATGGCTGAGAGCACTGTAAAGTTTGTGCTGAACAAGCTCACTGATGTTGGAGTTAAAGTCTTACTCCTATACAACGTCGATGAGCAAGTGGAGACAGTGAGCCGTGAACTCGGCCGGATTCAGGTTTTTCTAAAGGATGCTGACAAGAAACAAATAACAGATGAGAACAGAAATATTGGGTGAAGGAGGTGAGAGATGTTGCCTATTTAATTGAAGATGTCATTGACACCTTTCTCTCCGAGGTCCCTCCAAAACCGCAAAAATCCGCTGGCATGATGGAGTCCATGAAAAGAAAGATGAAGATAACAAAAAACTAACGGCTGTACACAAACTTGTTCATGAGATAACTCAGATCAAGAAAAGGATGGATGAGATCGAGGCTAGCAGACTCAGGTATGTTGTCTCTTCACGGCCTATGTTGATTTTGGTTTAGTGTATTTTGTTTTGTATACTTAATGGAAGAAGAATGAGGAAGGAAAATAAGGGTGACAAAATATTTCATACTAAATTGATATTTTTCAACTCTCTTTTAACTCTAGAAAATCTAAATATTTAATTTATGTATAAATTTTCAAATACATTCACTCTAATTATTTGACTAATTAACCAATCAATTATGTTTATTACTTCTAACTAAACTATTAATTTCAACAAGGTATGGAATCAACACTCTTGGCGAGGATGGTGGAGAGATCCAACTGCCAATTAGGCCACCCGGGCTACCGGACATTGATCCCGATATTGTCGGGTTCAAGGAGGACCAAGACCATCTTCTCAAAGAGTTGTTGGATGAGACCACTGAGAGACGTTCTGTGATTTCAATTTGGGGAGCTGGTGGACTCGGAAAAACGACTCTCGCACGAAAAGTATACAATTGGTATGTGCTATATATTTGTTTTTTTTTTTTAATTTGAATTAGATTGTTTCATTCAAGTTGATTACACTCATATTTTACAACAACAGAATTGGTTGAATTTTATATATTTTTAGTCAATTAAGTGTTTTCGATTTTTTTCTAACTTGACCACTGATGATTTCAACTTGTACAATGCATAAATTATAAAAATATGTTTGATAAATTTACAGAAAATATAAATTGATTTGCAAAATTATCAAACCAAGTCACTACAATTTTCGAACAAATTGTCTTGTGAATCTATGATTTACGAGACAAGTGCCCATATAATTAGTTTAATTTGTAGGTAACAATGTAATTTTACTAAATCAAGACCATATAGCTTTGAATTATTTGTAATCAATTCCATATAATTATAAGAAAATATGGATTAAGACATTTCATCGCAAGATTGAAAATGGGTCGAACTCAACCCCTGCAATTTTGATCCTAAGAATTGGTCGGTCGAGTTGGAATCGAGTTCATATCCTCTGAGGCAACAAATTATTTATGTTTAAATCTGTACCGTCCAATCAGAATCTGAACTAATAAGGTCCGAGGTGAAAATGCATGGGGTCCCTCTAATATTCGTGTGGATTTTGATGGAAAGAAAAATATTCTGTTACCTCAAGTGATATGAATTTGTCGAAATCTAGCATTTAACTCTGTGAAGAGAGAAGTGGTTTTGAGATCCGAACATCCCCTGAGATATATTGATATCTCAATTTTGAAATTTGAGGTGATCTATGAAAAATCCGGAATTCTCCAATTTTATCTAACTCTTTAATATCTATATGTTTTATAACAGACAACTAAATATTATTATTACGTTTCTTACTATTTGTAAATTGATATTAGCTAGTTATTTAAGAAATCAACAGTATTCATTAATAACAAAGTGTTTCAAAATATATTTAGATAATGATGGATTCTGACTGATATTACAACCATTAAATTAAAAACGCACCGAACATCTGAACAAAACCTGTCAGATTGAATCTTATCTTCCAATAAAAAGAATAAATATTCATGATCCAATATGAATCCAACCCGATCTGAAATTTTGACATATCTAAACATAATTATTAAGAGCCTGTTCATTTGTTATGAGATTGTGCGAGATGGAATTAAACGAGTTCAGGAAGTTAACTCACTATTTAATTTGTGGGAACCCATACTCATGAATATGCACAGGAATAATTATGGAAATGTGCTGAATTAATGTTTCGTTGTATCATGAATTAGTTGTAGGAAATCTTAATTTATTAACCCAAGGTGCCGAACAGGCCCTAATTATGCATTAACTTAGGCCATTGAGGGTTAGCCAGTGACATGCTGAATTGTATTGTTCTAGCTAATTGGAAGCCTTTATTAACCGTACCCAACCCAACAGGTCATTGAGGTAGGCCGTATTTGCTACTTTTTTTTTAATATGCATGGGATTGATATTGTGCAAACTCTAAACAAGATCAACAGCTAGATCCCATAAACAACGGCTGAATCACAATTTTTTATTTACGCATTAATTTAACCATCAAAACACACACATATACTTTTTTTTTTCTTAAAAGAGTCGACCATCTTTAAATTTTTGTTATACTAAAATCCACCAAATGTTTTATTTTTACAGTAATGATGTCAAGAGACAATTTGAACTTCGCATATGGGTAGCTATTTCTCAAAAGTTCGAATTAATTGACATTTTGAGAAAAATAGTGGAACAACTCAATCTTCTTATCTGAGCATGCAACCAAAAGAAGGTTTTCTTACCAAGATTCATGAGTCTCTAAAAGACAAAGTACCTCATAGTCCTTGATGATGTTTGGACAGACGATCTTGGACTCAAATTGCAGAAGCACTCCCAAATAAAAATAATGGAAAGAGTACTTATAACCACAAGGTTCTTTAATGTTGCTAAAAAAGCCGATCCCACATGTGAACCGTACAAACCTGGGTTCTTAGCGAAGGAGTTAAGCTTAGAGCTTTTTGAAAAAGGCTCTTCCAAATCATGATCCAAATAAATGTTGTTGATGATCTTTTTGATATCACAGATCAATTTGTCCGTAAATGTGGGCGCTTCCTCTCGCATTAGTTGTTTTAGGAGGCCTATTATCAACAAAGCCACGCAACTATGCCGCTTGGAGTAAGGTGTTACAAACAATGAGTTGGCATACCAATGGAAAGGAATGTAGTGAGATTATAGGCACAAGTTATGAGGATCTATCATTATCTCTTAAGTCCTGTTTTATTTACTTTGGTGCATTTCCCGAAGATAGTCTAATCAAAGCCAAATCTTTACTTCGAATGTGGGTTGCAGAGGGTTTCATACCACAAGAAGATAACAGAACATTGGAAGAAACTGCAGAAAGTTACTTGGAGGATCTCGTGCAAAGGTATAACTTCTTCATTTCATGTTTTACACATTTTAGTCTAACGTGCTACTATCATTGTACAAGTTTTCATTCCAATTTAGTTATTTATTCATAAAGCCTTTAAGCACATATTAAACGATTTGGATACAATAGGATTCCAATTAATATAAGGAGCACGTTTTGTTTCAAGGAAAAAGAAAAAAAAACAAATAAGCACAATGCAAGTTTTTTTTTAGGGTTCTGCACGTACAAGTTATTTATAGAGTTTCCAATTAAATTGTTTTGAAGCTAATATTTTTCGTTATGAAATATTTATTGTCCTCAAAATATGTGTTAATATTATAATACATAATTAGTACTTGCCTTAGAATAATGTGAGCTCCATTAATAAGCACGTACAAGTTTTGTACAGAATTTCCAATTCAATTGTTTTGAAGCTAAATATTTTCTTTATGAACTACTTACTGTCCTCAAAATTTATTAATGTTAAGATTATAACATAATCAGTACTTTCTTCACTACTTACCTTAGAAAAATGTGAGCTCCAATAATTTAGTTATGATATTTATGAGCACTCCAAATTTGTTTTTGTATGTTTAAAACAATTTTTCTTATTGTATAACAGGAGCTTGGTTCAAGTAGCATTTCGATCTCGTGATGGTGCTATCAAAGTTTGCTACATTCACGATCTCCTACGGGATCTTGCTATCCAAAAAGCCAAGGAAGACAACTTTCTTGTGGTGTATTCACATCCAGATTGTGATCAACAAAGCTTGAGTAGTGCACGTCGTGTGGCAGTTCACCATCCAGATTGTGATAAACTCGTGATGAGCCAAAACCTCCGCACTCTGTTGTGCTTTCAAAATAAAGTCATGCCGAACTGTTCTAAGCAAAAGCTGCTCAAAGTGGTAAGCACTAAATATCATATGGAAAGCATAAATGTGAGAATGTTGAGGGATTAACTCAGTTAAGATATCTGAAGCTTTGGGGGAATCTACGTGACAAGTGTACTATACGAGATAAAAAGTATGGGAAAAGATACTTGGAGAAAGTGATAGGCTCCATGAAGTGTATACAGACCCTTAACTCAGAGTATGTGTACTTGATGAGAAAGAATGGTAGATATTTTTCCTGATTGTGCATGGAACATGAAGACACTGAGGCATGTCAAGACTGGATATTGCAGTTATCCAGAACTACCACCATCAACAGAACTACCAAATTTGCAAACGCTTACAAGGGCTACTACCAATGAATCATGGAAAACTGGATTTCCTCATCTACCCAATTTACGTACATTAGATTTACGTACATTAGATTTAGAGAACAAATCATGTTCATGGATGGTAGTTGCCGCTTTCCTTGGCACATTAAAGAACCTAATCTCTCTCAACCTAACCGGTTCTATTCCAGGAGACATATTTGATATGAGGGACTACCCATTTTATCAGAATCTACAATATCTAGCATTATTTGGTAGGAACTGTCAGGAAACTCCTAATGAAAGGGCCATTGATGTTATCATGCTACCTCCTCACCTCATTCATCTTAATATTACGAAATGCCACTTCCAGCAAGATGTAATGCCGGTACTGGAGAATCTACACTGCCTCAAGAGTCTCACACTATGGAGTGTCAAAACTATTCGAAAAATGAGATGTTCAGCTAAAGGCTTCAACCAATTAGAAGAATTGTCGTTTCAAAAAAATTACTGTGCTAGAAGATTTGGAGATAGAGGAGGGGGCCATGCCCATTCTTAAAGAACTCTCTATTTATAAATGTGGATAATTGTGTGTTCCTCAGGGGCTACGGCACCTAACCAACCTTCGAGAATTGTTGTGGTGGAGAATGGCCATGAGGTAAGGAAGATGAGGTCCGCAACTTATGCAAACATGTGCCTACCCTTAAATTTAAATATTATTGATAGAGCCATGGAATCCGGTCAATGCATATATTACTCCTCCAAGACTCCAATTTCATATTTGGTGTTGTTTTCTCCTCAATTTCTTGTATGCATGTGTGCTTTGCATTTTTAATTTAATAACTGATGTTTTCATTTCTTTTTCTTTGAGATGAAATTAAAACATAGTTCAAGATTGCAAGTTTGAGTTTTCTTATAATAGTACGTAGCCAAGGGCGGGCATGCTGTATGTTTTATTTCCCACATTATAGCTTTCTTATAATAGTACGTAGCCAAGGGCGGGCAAGTTTGAGTTTTCTTAAAATTGTAAAAGTGCACAGAACAGACCCCCAATTTTATTAGAACTGTTAACAAGACACTTAGTACCAGTGGCAAGTTTGGCACATATATAGAAACAAAACTCAAGCAAGACTCAAGCAAGGAAAATAACTTTCATAGCCTAATTAATGGTTTAGAGAAATAGTAATAGCTCTGGTTTAATTTCTCTCTGTGTTGTTTGAAATTGTAATAGCTATTGCAGTGCATGGAAGGTGTATGATGAATTTCCCAAGTGAAATTTTGTTAGTATCCGGACCTGGAAAGTACAATTCCAATTGGTGCCAATAATCTTACCAAAGCTGGGTCAGTTATGCAAGGATTGAAATGCCACTTGTAATCTGGCTTCGAATCTTAAACGGACCTACCTTCCTCACTGTAGATTGAACAATTGAAATGCCCTCAAATTGTTTGATGAAATGTCCGAACTAAAACTAATTTAGTAATAAGCAACATAACAACACCTAACCTGTGTTTTGATGTTTGGGAGGAACATACTTTAGCTGCATCCGATTCTGATAACATTGCTTCATTTTTATTCTTCATTGGTTTATGCATTGGTTTCCTTTACATTATCTAATTTGTTATAAAATATGTTGTTTTTATTCAAAATCTGTTTCTTTATATGATTTTTTTTCCTTAAAAGTTAGATTTTAAAAATAAATATTCTTGCAGTATTCGTTATTTGTATTTTGTTACATCTTTAAGATTTAAAAAAAATACAAGAGTAGTGAAAAAATTTATTATTATGAAAATAATCAACATTGTACATATTGATTTATTTTATCCAATTCCACAAATTTTATTGACACTCTCTACTTCTAAAAAAGTTATTTTGACAATTAACATTTTATCTTTATTTTTACAAAAATCACTAATGAAAAATGATATTGTTACTTATATAGATTAAACGTGAATTGATCATAAAAAGATATTGATACTTTCTTGTGGTGTATTCACATTCAGATTGTGATCAACAAAGCTTGAGTAGGGCGCGTCGTGTAGCAGTTCACCATCCAGATTGTGATAAACTCGTGATGAGCCAAAACCTCCGCACTCTGTTGTGCTTTCATAAAAAAGGCATGCCGGATTGTTCTAAGCAAAAGCTGCTCAAAGTGGTAAGCACTGTGAACTATATGGATAGCATAGATGTGGGAATGTTTGAGGGATTAACTCAGTTAAGATATCTGATGCTTTGGGGGAATCTAAGTGACAAGTATGGGAAAAGATACTTGGAGAAAGTGATAGGCACTATGAATTGTATACAGACTCTTCGTATCTATCTATCAGTACGTGATGGGGGATTCGTAGATAATTTTCTTGATAATGTGTGGCACATCAAGACTCTGAGGCATGTCAACACTGGAGTAGGTGCTGCAGAACTGCCACTATCAACAGAACTACCAACTTTGCAAACGCTTACAAGGGTTATTACCAATGAATCATGGAAAACTGGGTTTCCTCATCTACCCAATTTATGTACATTAGATTTAGAGCACAAATCATGTTCATGGATGGTAGTTGCCGCTTTCCTTGGCACATTAAAGAACCTGATCTATCTCGACCTAACCAGTTCTATTCCAGGACACATATTTGATATGAGGGACTACCCATTTTATCAGAATCTACAATGTCTACTATTACGGGCTAAGAACTGTCAGGAGACTCCTAATGAAAGGGCCATTGATGTTATCATGCTACCTCCTCACCTCATTCTTCTTGATATTACTAATTGCCAATTCCAGCAAGATGTAATGCCGGTACTGGAGAATCTACACTGCCTCAAGAGGCTCAGACTATGGCGAGTCAAAACTAATCGAAAAATGAGATGTTCAGCTAAAGGCTTCAACCAATTAGAACAATTGTGGCTTGCAGACATTACCGTGCTAGAGGATTGGGAGATTGAGGAGGGAGCCATGCCCATTCTTAAAAAAACTCTCTATTGGTGGATGTAAAGAATTGTGTGTTCCTCAGGGGCTACGACACCTAACTAATCTTCGAGAACTGAAATGGGCGAGGAATGGCAATGAGGGTAAGGCAGATGAGGTCCGCAACTTATTCAAACATTTGCCTTCACTTGATATACGATGTTGGTAGAGCATATTTGGCATATTTTACTCCTCCAAGGCTCCAATTTCATATTTGGCATTGTTTTCTCTTAATTAAATTTCTTGTATGCATGTATGCTTTGCATTTTTAATTTAATTACTGATGTTTTTTTTTTTTTTTTTCTTTGAGATGAATTAAGAACATAGTTCAAGATTGCAAGTTTGAGTTTTATTATAATATTAGTACATAGCCGAGGGCGGGCATGCTCTATGTTTTATTTCGCACATTAATTTATAGCTAGCTTCTTAAATAGATTGCACACAAGGCAAATACAATCATGCTGGGAGTGTACAAAATTATGGAGTATACAGGATTGACAAAAAAAAAAAAAAAAATATATATATATATATAGAGTATGGCTAATTTTGCTGCTGGCAGCATTTCGGCCAGCTGCTGCCGGGGGCATATCTGCCATATCGATGTTCAAACAACAAATCTAAACCGTTAGATGTTCAATCTATATTAAAATGTACTTGGAGACCAAATTTTACATTTTTTGGAATTTTTTTACTATTTATTAAGCCACTTTGAAAATTGCTGATCATATGGTCCAGAATTTTGTTGCACTGTTTTTACTGTTCACCCGGATCAGCAATTTTCAAAGTGGCTTAATAAATAGTAAAAAAATTCCAAAAAATGTAAAATTTGGTCTCCAAGTAGATTTTAATATAGATTGAACATCTAACGGTTTAGATTTGTTGTTTGAACATCGATATGGCAGATATGCCCCCGACAGCAGCTGGCCGAAATGTTGCCAGCAGCAAATTAGCCATACTCTATATATATATAGTGTTACATTCTAATCCTTGTATAAAAAAAAAATATGCAAAAAGGGCTTAATTGTGAAGATTTTAAGTTATGCAATATTTAAAACTTGGAGGGCTTATATGCAAAATTTCCAAATATTAAACATGACAACCTTTCTTCTCACTTGATCATTTCATAATTAAACATCAAAATTTCGGGAGAAACCTAGGTCTTGGCCGAACCAAAGAGAGAAAGAGAGAGAGAGAGTGAATCGAACGTGAAATCGGGTCAGAATTGTCGGAAAACGGAGATTCGAGCTAATTAGACGATCGTGATCTATTCTAAAGCTTCAATTTGGTATTTATCTTCCTTCCTTGTAATCTTTTGAAAACCCTAATTTGTTTGATTTGTGGTATTTCTTTGAGAATTCGAATTTAAGTTCGATTGATTCGATATAACTCGATATTCGGTTTGATTTGGATTGAATCGATTGGTTTTGTTTGTGAAATTGGAAATGGAATTAGGGTTTGGTAAAAATGGTGGGATTTGGGAAATTTCTAAGTTTTTCAGGTGTTATACACCATTTGGATCTGAATTGATCGAGTTATAATCGTTTGAACATCTCGATTCGTATTGTTCGATTGAATTATTCGTTTGGGTTGATTTTGGAATTAGGGTTTTGTATAAGTTTTATACCAATTGAATATATGGATTAAATTCTGTCGATTCTCGACAACCTAGATGTGAACTATACCTTCTGAACCAATGTTGCGTAACAAGAGTTAACCATATCGAACCGCGATCGAAACGGGATAAACAAGACATGAAAATCCAGATTCTGTGTACTTTATTGCGGGCCGAAACCCAGCCATTGCGGGCCGCAAGAGAGCAAGAACTTAACCAAATTTCGGGCTGTGCTGTATTGTGGTTGCGGGCCGCAAAAGACCTATTACGGGCAGCAATAAGATGGGGCAGAAAACCAACTCTCTGGAAGGTTTGTCTGCGGGCCGCAATAAGACCATTCCGGGCCGCAATAACACTCTGAATTTCTGAAATTGTGTATTTTGTGTTGTCTAAACCTAATTAGTTGAACCATGACCTAAACCTATACCATTAGGACCCGAATACGAATATTAAAGCGTGTTTAACCTAATTTAACTCGGTTTAATCTACGAGATATCAATCGAATGTTTTAATCGAATCTAAACGAATAAATAGGTGGTAGACCTACGAGGCATCGGATCTCGGGATCGTTCGAGACGCCTGAGCCTTAGACGAGTACGCGATATACTCAAGTGCGGGGTTTCTGGACTTGTTTGATAGTTTATATTCAGAATTAAACTGTGTTTCTTTTGACATGTTGATTATTGGTTGAATTGCATTATCGGATTGTGTTGCATATGCATTGCATTGCCCTAATTAATTGGAACTCGAATTGTATATCTGACTGATCTGCATGCTGGTATGGTTATTACTTGTGTATTGATCTGAATGATCTCATTTGGAATCAAAAGTCACCGTGATTTATATCACCATCGGTTGGTGGATATGGTATTACCGTCCCCCATCGTGGCGACGACACCCAGGGGGTGTGTTCGGATTTGTCAAAGTCTATGCATGGACTTTGACGACCCAGTATTCTAAAGCTTTAGATCGTCTGGCCCTCAACAGTTCCCAGTACCGGTTGGGACGAGGGGTAAGTGACTCTGTCTTATGAATTTGGCTTTTGGTGACTTGTGTATCGGAGGCATTACCCAGGGGGTGAATGCGTTTGGATGGTCGATTGGTTTTTAAATGGATTTTCCGGATATGAAATGGAACCAGACTTGTAATTAAACGGTTAAGCCTTTACTACCAGATATTCTGAGTTCGAGTTAAACCAAATATTGTGTGATTGAATTTCGGTTTGGCAATTCCTGAGTTGAATTTCATTTGGCTTATTGATGTCGGTTTTTGCGTTCATGTTTATATATATCATTATAAACTAATCTGAGCTTTATTTGTGCTTTATTTTTGAATATAATCTGTGATTGCAAGTCCAGGAGCGAAACGTGGCAAATTTATCGCACTGAGAATTTATTTCTCACCCCTCTTTGGGTTATCTTTTCAGGTTCCGGTTCAGCAGATCCGAGAGAGACACGAAGGTCGGTAGGCCTGGTTATTCCGCTGCTTAGACTGTCTGGTATGGGACATTAGAGATTATGTATATAGTTATGTTTGGTGATGTACATATAGTCTCTATGTCATTTTTGTGATACGTAATCCATCGAGATACGGGTTGTATGATATTACCTGACCAGCTGGAGTTATGTTATTTGTTTGTTTGGTTGTTTGTTTATGTTTTCAATTCTTATTATATCGTAATTGCCTTGTAGGCATACGGGAAACCGTATGTCTACGCAGGAGAGCACCTGTCGCGCCTCGTTGGGCCGCGGGGTGTGACATATGGGCACTTCCTATTGATAGACAGTTACCATCATTGTTTTGTTATTTTAAGTCAATAATGTGATTTCAACCGTTCAACTGAACTAATATAATGTACTTCAATCATAATTTAATGTTTTTAATTTTGTTACTATTATATAAAGATGGTTAAATTATAGTATCGGCAGAGTTTTTGTACAAATAATAAAGTAAAAAATTCAATAACAATGTAATTTGCTTGCAGTACATTTCCTATTTAGTATCATGTTGAACGTTTGATACGATTTTGACGAAATTGTAATGAAGTGTAACTTTGTGTAACTCAAGTGAGTTGTAGTAGATCCTCGCGCATATATATATATCTATATATATATATGAGGAGGGATCCACTTACAACAAATTTGAGTTACAACAAAGTTACAACATTCATTTTTTTCATTTTCAAAGTCCAAATCGTCGATCCAAACCGTTCAACATGATTATCTAAATAAAATGTACTTGCAGATCAAATTTTACATTTTTTTGAATTTTTTTACTATTTATTAAGTATTTTACAAAAAATAGCCACACTTAGACCATTGAATTTTGTACCCATCTTAATAAATAGTAAAAAAATTCAAAAAAATATAAAATTTGATCTGCAAGTACATTTTATTTAGATAATCATGTTGAACGGTTTGGATCGACGATTTGGACTTTGAAAATAAAAAAAATGAATGTTGTAACTTTGTTGTAACTCAAATTTGTTGTAAGTGGATCCCTATATGTCACACCCCGCGGCCCAACGAGGCGCGACAGGTGCTCTCCTGCCGTAGACATACGGTTTCCCGTATGCCTACAAGGCAATTACGATATAATAAGAACTGAAAACATAAACAAACAACCAAACAAACGAATAACATAACTCCCAGCTGGTCAGGTAATATCATACAACCCCGTATCTCGATGGATACGTATCACAAAATGACATAGAGACTATATATGTACATCACCAAAACAGAACTATATACATAATCTCTAATGTCCCCATACCAGACAGTCTAAGCAGCGGAATAACCAGGCCTACCGATCTCGTGTCTCTCTCGGATCTGCTGACCCGGAACCTGAAAAGATAACCCAAAGAGGGGGTGAGAAACAAATTCTCAGTGCGATAAATTTGCCACGTTTCGCTCCTGGACTTGCAATCACAGATTATATTCAAAAATAAAGCACAAATAAAGCTCAGATTAGTTTATAATGATATATATAAACATGAACGCAAAAACCGACATCAATAAGCCAAATGAAATCCAACTCAGGAATTGCCAATCCGAAATTCAATCACACAATATTTGGTTTAACTCGAACTCAGAATATCTGATAGTACAGGCTTAACCGTTTAATTACAAGTCTGGTTCCATTTTATATCCGGAAAAATTCCATTTAAAACCAATCGACCATCCAAATGCATTCACCCCCTGGGTAATGCCACCGATACACCAGTCACCAAAAAGCCAAATTCATAATACAGAGTCACTTACCCCTCGTCCCAACCGGTACTGGGAACTGCTGAGGGCCAGACGATCTAAAGCTTTAGAATACTGGGTCGTCAAAGTCCTTGCAAAGACTTTGACAAATCCGAACTCACCCCCTGGGTGTCGTCGCCACGATGGGGGACGGTAATACCATATCCACCAACCGATGGTGATATAAATCACGGTGACTTTTAATTCCAAATTAGATCATTCAGATCAATACACAAAGAATACCATACCAGTATGCAGATCAATCAGACATGCAATTCGGGTTCCAATTAATTAGGGCAATGCAATGCATATGCAACACAATCCGATAATGCAATTCAACCAATAATCAACATGTCAATAGAAACACAGTTTAATTCTGAATATAAACTATCAAACAAGTCCAGAAACCCCGCACCTGAGTATATCGCGTACTCGTCTAAGGCTCAGGCGTCTCGAATGATCCCGAGATCCGATGCCTCGTAGGTTTACCACCTATTTAACCGTTTAGATTCCATTAAAACATTCGATTGGTATCCCGTAGATTAAACCGAGTTAAATTAGGTTAAACACGATTTAATATTCGTATTCGGGTCCTAATAGTATAGGTTTAAGTAATGGTTCAACCCATTAGGTTTAGACAACACAAAATATACAACTTCAGAAATTCAGAGTGTTATTGTGGCCCGGAATGGTCTTATTGCGGCCCGCAGACAAACCTTCCAGAGAGTTGGTTTTCTGCCCCATCTTATTGCGGCCCGTAATAGGTCTTTTGCGGCCCGCAACCACAATACAGCACAGCCCGAAATTTGGTTAAGTTCTTGCTCTCTTGCGGCCCGCAATGGCTGGGTTTCGGCCCGCAATAAAGTACACAGAATCTGGATTTTCATGTCTTGTTTATCCCGTTTCGATCGCGGTTCGATATGGTTAACTCTTGTTACGCAACATTGGTTCAGAAGGTATAGTTCACATCTAGGTTGTCGAGAATCGACACAATTTAATCCATATATTCAATTGGTATAAAACTTATACAAAACCCTAATTCCAAAATTCAGCTCAAACAAATAATTCAATCGAACAATACGAATCGAGATGTTCAAACGATTATAACTCGATCAATTCAGATCCAAATGGTGCATAACACCCGAAAATTTAGTAATTTCCCCAAATCCCACCATTTTTACCAAACCCTAATTCCATTTCCAATTTCACAAACAAAACCAATCGATTCAATCCAAATCAAACCGAATATCGAGTTATATCGAATCAATCGAACTTAAATTCGAATTCTCAAAGAAATACAACAAATCAAACAAATTAGGGTTTTCAAAAGATTACAAGGAAGGAAAATTATACCAAATTGAAGCTTTAGAATCGAGTACGATCGTCTAATTAGCTCGAATCTCCGTTTTCCGACAATTCTGACCCGATTTCACGTTCGATTTCACTCTCTCTCTCTTTCTCTCTTTGGTTCGGCCAAGACCTAGGTTTCTCCCGAAATTTTGATGTTTAATTATGAAATGATCAAGTGAGAAGAAAGGTTGTCATGTTTAATATTTGGAAATTTTGCATATAAGCCCTCCAAGTTTTAAATATTGCATAACTTAAAAATCTTCACAATTAAGCCCTTTTTGCATATTTTTTTTATTTATACAAAGATTAGAATGTAACAATTCTCCCCCCTTAAAATGAAGTTCAGTCCGCTGAACTTGATTTCGTACCTTAATTGTCGAATAACTCCGGATATTTTTCTCGGATGTTCTCCTCGAGTTCCCACGTCGCTTCCTTATCGGAATGTCGTCCCCATTTCACTAACACAAGCCGGATCACTTTGCTTCGTAGCCGTTGTTCCTTTCGATCCAATATTCGCATCGGTTCCTCTTGATAGGTCAAATCATCTTGCACGTGTAAATCAGAATGGTCAATACAATGTGACGGATCTCGCACATATCTGCGCAACTGTGATACATGAAACACCGGATGAACCCGGTCCAACGCTGGTGGTAGTGCAAGCTCGTATGCTACCGGCCCAAGTCGTCGCAAAATCTGAAACGGCCCAATATAATGAGGACTTAGCTTACCCGAAACACCAAATCTGTGTACGCCTCTGACAGGCGAAACTCGAAGCCACACGTGATCGCTTTCTTGGAATTCCAACGATCTTCGATGAATATCCGCGTATTTCCTTTGTCTTTCTTGAGCTGACTTGAGTCGACTCAGAACCATTTTTGTTTTCTCAGCAATTTCTTCTAACATTTGCGGTCCTGTAGGCGGATATGTACCCGCTGGTCTCCACCACAGCGGAGTACTGCACTGCTGCCCTGTCAGCGCTTCTTGCGGTGACATACCAATGCTCGAGTGATAACTATTGTTATAGGCGAACTCCACCAAATACAAATGATCAACCCACGAACCTTGTAAACTTAGCGCGCAAGAGCGTAACATGTCTTCCAATGTTTGGATAGTGCGCTCGGACTGACCGTCCGTCTGAGGATGGTGCGCTGTACTGAATCTCAGCTTAGTACCCATTGTCTCTTGAAAGCTCTCCCAGAAATGAGAAGTGAACCGAGGATCTCGGTCTGAAATAATAGTGCGTGAGCAACCGTGGTATTTGAATTGATATTTCAGGAATAACTCCGCTAATTCTTGCCCCGATGTCTCAATTCGAAGCGGAATGAAATGAGCTATCTTCGTCAGCCGGTCCACAATCACCCAAACAGTGTTATATCTACTAACGGTTCTCGGAAATCCGGATACAAAATCCATTGTGATCGACTCAAATTTTCTCGTAGGTATTTCCAACGGTCTCAATAATCCTGCTTTTCTCCGTCGATCCGCTTTAACTTGCTGACATATCTGACATTTTTCTACATACCTTTGCACGTCTCGCTTCATTTTCAGCCACCAGAAATACTTCTTCAGATCTTGGTACATCTTTACTTCCCCCAGATGAATAGCGTGACCCGAGTCGTGCGCCTCTGATAAGACCAGATCTTTCAACTCAGATTTATTTGGTACACAAATGCGATCGTGAAACCGCAAAATATCATCTCCTTGAACTTTAAATGGGGAATCAGCATTTGACTCGTAGTGCAATTTAAATTTCTGACATTTTGGATCATCCTGTTGCGCTACACGAATCTGTTCGTGTAACTCCGATCGGATCTCAACCGCTGCTAGCACAACCGACGCAATTGCAGTTGCTCTAGTCCCCACCTCATTTCTACAACATTTAGATGCAACTTCCAACGCTAAGTCGCGTGATGCGCCAACATGAATTTCCAATCTACGCATTTCCTCAAGAAGATGCACTTCACTTGTAATTACCGACGCCAGGTTTACCTGACTCTTTCTGCTTAACGCATCCGCTACACTGTTCGCTTTTCCTGCGTGATACTGGATATCCAAATCGTAGTCTTTCATCAACTCCAACCACCTTCTTTGCCTCAAGTTCAATTCTTTTTGCGTGAAGATATATTTCAAACTTTGATGATCGGTAAATATACGGCATCTCACGCCATACAGATAATACCGCCAAATCTTCAGCGCAAATATCACCGCCGCTAACTCCAAGTCATGAGTCGGGTAGTTTTGCTCATGCGGTCGCAATTGCCGAGATGCATAGGCAATTACATGATCATCTTGCATCAATACGCAACCCAACCCTGATCGAGATGCATCGGTGTAAACCGTGTACTCTTTATCAGCAGTCGGCATAGCAAGGATCGGCGCGGATACCAGCCGACTCTTTAATTCCTCAAAACTTTTATCTTGCGCGGTACCCCAATCAAATTTCACACCTTTATGCAACAACTTTGTAAGTGGTGCAGCCAACCGCGAAAACCCAAGTACAAATCTCCTGTAGTACCCGGCTAACCCCAGAAAGCTACGAATTTCAGTAACTGTCTCCGGCCTCTTCCATTCAGTAACAGCTCGAATCTTTTCAGGATCCACCGCTAACCCTTGTCCCGAAACAACATGCCCCAGAAAAGTAACTTCATTCAACCAAAACTCACACTTCGAGAACTTTGCGAATAACTGATGTTCGTGCAATCTTTGCAACACAATTCTAAGATGTACCTCATGTTCTTCTCGGGAGCGCGAATACACCAATATATCATCAATGAAAACCACAACTGTCGAATCCAATAGATCGTGAAACACACGGTGCATCATGTCCATGAACGCTGCCGGTGCGTTCGTCAGCCCAAATGGCATAACCAGGTATTCATAATGCCCGTACCTTGTACGGAATGCTGTTTTGTCCACGTCGCTTGGTCGAATTCTCAACTGGTGATACCCTGTTCTCAGATCAATCTTTGAATATACCGAAGATCCCTGCAACTGATCAAACAGATCATCAATCCGAGGTAACGGATACTTATTTTTCACTGTTACCTTATTCAACTCGCGGTAATCAATGCATAACCGCAATGTTCCATCTTTCTTTTTGACAAACAGCACTGGCGCACCCCACGGCGATGTGCTAGGTCTGATAAATCCACTCTCTAACATGTCTTCCAACTGCGCCTTAAGTTCTTTCAGTTCTGCCGGTGCCATTCGATACGGCGCCTTTGAAATCGGTGTTGTGCCCGGTACTAGTTCGATACCGAACTCCACTTCTCGCTCAGGTGGCAACCCCACAATCTCTTCCGGAAATACATCTACAAATTCTGAAACCACCGGTATAGTGCTGATCTCCGGAACTGCCGCAGCCGCATACACCACGGCCACCAGATAAGCTGTACACCCTGTTTCTAATAAATGTTTCATCTCTACAGCAGAAACACACGGTGTTAGTTCCCCAATTTCTCTACATTTCAAAACACATGACATACCTCTTGAATTCGCAAAATGAATCCGTCGATGCGGACAATCAATAGTTGCCGCGTGCCTCGTCAACCAATCCATTCCCAACAATACATCATATCCCACAATATCCATAACCAACAAATCAGCTTCGAATTCCCTTCCGTCTACTTTAATATTTCGATTTCGGCATATGGTAATTTCTCGATCAGTTGATCCAAATGGGGTTTGGATGTTTAAAACTTGGTGACTCGTTTCAATTGGCCAACTACACCTTTCCACGAATACCCTCGACACAACCGAATGACTACACCCCGTATCAATCAAACAATACGCATCATGATCAGATATAGAGAGTAAACCTGTCATGACGTCAGTCTGGCCACGTCCCTGTTCAGTTGCAGCGTTGCGCGAAGTTCCAGCGATGTTAAGTGCATGCGCCGCCGCCCTGCCGGTACTGCCAATGCTGCTAGCCCTGCTAGCGTTAGCCCCGCTAGCTTGAAATGTGCCACGTCCGCGCCCCGTTGGCGCGCCACGCCCAACGCTAGCTGACCCTCCCGCGCTACCAGCGCCTTGCATCCTTAGAAGCGAATTCGGGCATTCCCTCGCCCAATGTCCCGCGCTACCACACACGAAACAAGCGCTAGCCTTGCGCCTACACTCAACCTCATCATGTGCTTGATTGCATGATCGGCACCATTGCGAAGGCATCGCCGGTCTAAAACCCGGCATAGAGGTCTGTCTGAACGGAGGTCTCGGCGCCATACTCGGCCGAGGGGGTCTAGTAAACGATGATCCTCCCCTCGACTTTGACACTTGCTTACTCTGATCTTCTCGCTGTTTCACATTCCTTTCGGTCACTTGCGTCTTTCTCCTCTTACCATGCATTTCAACTTGTTCGGCGTGATCCATCATTGCTTGTAACTCCCTCGCCATTGGAGTATCCACGATCATAGAGATATGTCCATCCAACCCATCCAAGTACTGCCTGTTATACCTTTCCACATCATTCCTCACATCCGTAGCATAGCGCGACAATGCCAAAAACTCACTATTGTACTCCACCACCGGACGTCCATCTTGTCTCAACTCCAGAAATTTTCTCCGCAGTGCTTCACGCTGCATATTGCTCAGAAACCGCCTATTAAACTGTTGTTCGAACCATTCCCAAGGAATCCTCGCTTCCTCCCCTTCATAATTACGTCGGGCCCCGTCCCACCAGAATCTAGCATCACTTTCCAACTGCTGCTCCACTAACTCCACTTTATTTTCATCGGGGGCACGACATAAATTCAGCTTCGCATTTATTTGAGCTAGCCATTCCTCAGCTGCCGCATACCCGCCGGTTCCATCATAACGCGGCGGATTCAAACGTAGAAACGCATCATATAACCTCCAGAAATCTTCGGGTGCCCCACCGTGAACCACTGGTGCGACATCCCGCATTTGTGCTTGACGACCTCTCTCATAGGCCGCAATCAACCGGTCATCCAAGTCCCGGTCTCTACCAGCTCCTCCAGCGTCAACAGCCCCTCCAGCACCTCCAGCACCAGCTGGACCAGCTCCAACCTGATCCGCAACTGGCTCGATAATTGGTTCCGGATTAGGTTCAGGATTCCTACGAGGTCTGCCTCTACCTCTACCTTGACGTGTTTCCATTTTCTGAATAAACAAATTTAGTTTATAACATTCTATATTCCTTAATTATCATACGAAATTCGTATAGTCGTGCCGGCCCCAATTAATACGCATACCACTCTCGTATCCAAACAAGTCTGGTTCAGGTTCTAAACCATGCTCTGATACCACCCAAGGAGGACCTGTCACACCCCGCGGCCCAACGAGGCGCGACAGGTGCTCCTGCCGTAGACATACGGTTACCCGTATGCCTACAAGGCAATTACGATATAATAAGAATTGAAAACATAAACAAACAACCAAACAAACAAATAACATAAATCCCAGCTGGTCAGGTAATATCATACAAACCCGTATCTCGATGGATACGCATCACAAAATGACATAGAGACTATATATGTACACAACCAAAACATAACTATATACATAATCTCTAATGTCCCCATACCAGACAGTCTAAGCAGCGGAATAACCAGGCCTACCGACCTCGTGCCTCTCTCGGATCTGCTGACCCGGAACCTGAAAAGATAACCCAAAGAGGGGGTGAGAAATAAATTCTCAGTGCGATAAATTTGCCACGTTTCGCTCCTGGACTTGCAATCACAGATTATATTCAAAAATAAAGCACAAATAAAGCTCAGATTAGTTTATAATGATATATATAAACATGAACGCAAAAACCGACATCAATAAGCCAAATGAAATCCAACTCAGGAATTGCCAATCCGAAATTCAATCACACAATATTTGGTTTAACTCGAACTCAGAATATCTGGTAGTACAGGCTTAACCGTTTAATTACAAGTCTGGTTCCATTTCATATCCGGAAATTTCATTTAAAACCAACTGATCATTCAAATGCATTCACCCCCTGGGTAATGCCACCGATACACCAGTCACCAAAAAGCCAAATTCATAATACAGAGTCACTTACCCCTCGTCCCAACCGGTACTGGGAACTGCTGAGGGCCAGACGATCTAAAGCTTTAGAATACTGGGTCGTCAAAGTCCTTGCAAAGACTTTGACAAATCCGAACTCACCCCCTAGGTGTCGTCGCCACGATGGGGGACGGTAATACCATATCCACCAACCGATGGTGATATAAATCACGGTGACTTTTAATTCCAAATTAGATCATTCAGATCAATACACAAAGAATACCATACCAGTATGCAGATCAATCAGACATGCAATTCGGGTTCCAATTAATTAGGGCAATGCAATGCATATGCAACACAATCCGATAATGCAATTCAACCAATAATCAACATGTCAAGAGAAACACAGTTTAATTCTGAATATAAACTATCAAACAAGTCCAGAAACCCCGCACCTGAGTATATCGCGTACTCGTCTAAGGCTCAGGCGTCTCGAATGATCCCGAGATCCGATGCCTCGTAGGTTTACCACCTATTTAACCGTTTAGATTCCATTAAAACATTCGATTGGTATCCCGTAGATTAAACCGAGTTAAATTAGGTTAAACACGATTTAATATTCGTATTCGGGTCCTAATGGTATATGTTTAGGTCATGGTTCAACCCATTAGGTTTAGACAACACAAAATACACAACTTCAGAAATTCAGAGTGTTATTGCGGCCCGGAATGGTCTTATTGCGGCCCGCAGACAAACCTTCCAGAGAGTTGGTTTTCTGCCCCATCTTATTGCTGCCCGTAATAGGTCTTTTGCGGCCCGCAACCACAATACAGCACAGCCCGAAATTTGGTTAAGTTCTTGCTCTCTTGCGGCCCGCAATGGCTGGGTTTCGGCCCGCAATAAAGTACACAGAATCTGGATTTTCATGTCTTGTTTATCCCGTTTCGATCGCGGTTCGATATGGTTAACTCTTGTTACGCAACATTGGTTCAGAAGGTATAGTTCACATCTAGGTTGTCGAGAATCGACAGAATTTAATCCATATATTCAATTGGTATAAAACTTATACAAAACCCTAATTCCAAAATTCAGCTCAAACGAATAATTCAATCGAACAATACGAATCGAGATGTTCAAACGATTATAACTCGATCAATTCAGATCCAAATGGTGTATAACACCCGATAATTTAGTAATTTCCCCAAATCCCACCATTTTTACCAAACCCTAATTCCATTTCCAATTTCACAAACAAAACCAATCGATTCAATCCAAATCAAACCGAATATCGAGTTATATCGAATCAATCGAACTTAAATTCGAATTCTCAAAGAAATACCACAAATCAAACAAATTAGGGTTTTCAAAAGATTACAAGGAAGGAAAATTATACCAAATTGAAGCTCTAGAGTTGAGCACGATCGTCTAATTAGCTCGAATCTCCGTTTTCCGACAATTCTGACCCGATTTCACGTTCGATTCACTCTCTCTCTCTCTTTCTCTCTTTGGTTCGGCCAAGACCTAGGTTTCTCCCGAAATTTTGATGTTTAATTATGAAATGATCAAGTGAGAAGAAAGGTTGTCATGTTTAATATTTGGAAATTTTGCATATAAGCCCTCCAAGTTTTAAATATTGCATAACTTAAAAATCTTCACAATTAAGCCCTTTTTGCATATTTTTTTTTTATACAAGGATTAGAATGTAACACTATATATATATAGAGTATGGCTAATTTGCTGCTGGCAACATTTCGGCCAGCTGCTGTCGGGGGCATATCTGCCATATCGATGTTCAAACAACAAATCTAAACCGTTAGATGTTCAATCTATATTAAAATCTACTTGGAGACCAAATTTTACATTTTTTGGAATTTTTTTACTATTTATTAAGCCACTTTGAAATTGCTGATCCGGGTGAACAGTAAAAACAGTGCAACAAAATTCTGGACCATATGATCAGCAATTTTCAAAGTGGCTTAATAAATAGTAAAAAAATTCCAAAAAAATGTAAAATTTGGTCTCCAAGTAGATTTTAATATAGATTGAACATCTAACGGTTTTAGATTTGTTGTTTGAACATCGATATGGCAGATATGCCCCCGGCAGCAGCTGGCCGAATGCTGCCAGCAGCAAAATTAGCCATACTCTATATATATATATATATTTTTTTTTTTTTTTTTGTCAATCCTGTATACTCCATAATTTTGTACACTCCCAGCATGATTGTATTTGCCTTGTGTGCAATCTATTTAAGAAGCTAACTATAAATGTGGGAAATAAAACATAGAGCATGCCAGCCCTCGGCTATGTACTAATATTATAATAAAACTCAAACTTGCAATCTTGAACTATGTTCTTAATTCATCTCAAAGAAAAAAAAAATAAAAACATCAGTAATTAAATTAAAAATGCAAAGCACACATGCATACAACAAATTTAATTAAGAGAAAACAATGCCAAATATGAAATTGGAGCCCTGGAGGAGTAAAATATGCCAAATATGCTCTACCAACATCGTATATCAAGTGAAGGCAAATGTTTGAATAAGTTGCGGACCTCATCTGCCTTACCCTCATTGCCATTCCTCGCCCATTTCAGTTCTCGAAGATTAGTTAGGTGTCGTAGCCCCTGAGGAACACACAATTCTTTACATCCACCAATAGAGAGTTTTTTAAGAATGGGCATGGCTCCCTCCTCAATCTCCCAATCCTCTAGCACGGTAATGTCTGCAAGCCACAATTCTTCTAATTGGTTGAAGCCTTTAGCTGAACATCTCATTTTCGATTAGTTTTGACTACACGTAGCGAGAGACTCTTGAGGCAATGTAGATTCTCCAGTACTGGCATTACATCTTGCTGGAATTGGCAATTAATAATCTCAAGATCAATGAGGTGAGGAGGTAGCATGATAACATCAATGGCCCTTTCATTAGGAGTCTCCTGACAGTTCTTAGCCCGTAATAGTAGATATTGTAGATTCTGATAAAATGGGTAGTCCCTCATATCAAATATGTCTCCTGGAAAAGAACCCATTAGGTCGAGAGAGATCAGGTTCTTTAATGTGCCAAGGAAAGCAGCAACTACCATCCATGAACATGATTTGTGCTCTAACTCTAATGTACGTAAATTGGGTAGATGAGGAAACCCAGTTTTCCATGATTCATTGGTAGTAACACCTCCAAGCGTTTGCAAATTTGGTAGTTCTGTTGATGGTGGCAGTACTGGAGCACGTACTCCAGTGTTGACATGCCTCAGAGTCTTGATGTGCCACACATTATCAAGAAAATTATCTACGAATCCCCCATCACGTACTTGTAGACTGATATGAAGAGTCTGTATATACTTCATAGTGCCTATCACTTTCTCCAAGTATCTTTTCCCACACTTGTCACTTAGATTCCCCCAAAGCATCAGATATCTTAACTGAGTTAATCCCTCAAACATTCCCACATCTATGCTATCCATATAGTTCACAGTGCTTACCACTTTGAGCAGCTTTTGCGTAGAACAATCCGGCATGCCTTTTTCATGAAGCACAACAGAGTGCGGAGGTTTTGGCTCATCACGAGTTTATCACAATCTGGATGGTGAACTGCTACCGACGCGCCCTACTCAAGCTTTGTTGATCACAATCTGAATGTGAATACACCACAAGAAAGTATCATAATCTTTTTATGATCAATTCACGTTATATATATAAGTATCAATATCTTTTTTTCTTTAGTGATTTTTGTAAAATAAAGATAAAATGTTAATTGTCAAAATAACTTTTTTAGAAGTAGAGTGTCAAAAATTTGTGGAATTGGATAAAATAAATCAATATATACAATGTTGATTATTTTCATAATAATAAATTTTTCACTCTTGTTTTTTTTTAAATCTTAAAGATGTAACAAAATACAAATAACGAATACTGCAAGAATATTTATTTTTAAAATCTAACTTTTAAGGAAAAAAAATCATATAAAGAAACAGATTTTGAATAAAAACAACATATTTTATAAACAAATTAGATAATGTAAAGGAAACCAATGCATAAACCAATGAAGAATAAAAATGAAGCATTGTTATCAGAATCGGATGCAGCTAAAGTATGTTCCTCACAAACATCAAAACGCAGGTTGGTGTTGTTATGTTGCTTATTACTAAATTAGTTTTAGTTCGGACATTCATCAAACAATTTGAGGGCATTTCAATTGTTCAATACTACAATGAGGAAGGTTAGGTCCGTTAAGATCGGATGCCAGATTACAAATGGCATTTCAATCCTTGCATAACTGACCCAGCTTTGGTAAGATTATTGGCACCAATTGGAATTGTACTTTCCAGGTCCGGATACTAACAAAATTTCACTTGGGCAATTCATCGTACACCTTCCATGCACTGCAATAGCTATTACAATTTCAAACAACACATGAGAGAGAAATTAAACCAGAAGCTATTACTATTTCTCTACACCATTTAGGCTATGAAAGTTATTTTCCTTGCTTGAGTCTTGCTTGAGTTTTGTTTCTATATATGTGCCAAACTTACCACTGGTACTAAGGGTCTTGTTAACAGTTCTAATAAAAATTGGGGGTCTGTTCTGTGCACTTTTACAATTTTAAGAAAACTGAAACTTGCCTGCCCTTGGCTACGTACTATTATAAGAAAGCTATAAATGTGGGAAATAAAACATACAGCATGCCCGCCCTTGGCTACGTACTATTATAAGAAAACTCAAACTTGCAATCTTGAACTATGTTTTTAATTCATCTCAAAGAAAAAGAAATAAAAACATCAGTTATTAAATTAAAAATGCAAAGCACACATGCATACAAGAAATTGAAGAGAAAACAACGCCAAATATGAAATTGGAGTCTTGGAGGAGTAATATATATATGCATTGACCGGATTCCATGGCTCTATCAATAATATTTAAATTTAAGGGTAGGCACATGTTTGCATAAGTTGCGGACCTCATCTTCCTTACCCTCATGGCCATTCCCACCCACAACAATTCTCGAAGGTTGGTTAGGTGCCGTAGCCCCTGAGGAACACACAATTATCCACATTTATAAATAGAGAGTTCTTTAAGAATGGGCATGGCCCCTCCTCTATCTCCAAATCTTCTAGCACAGTAATTTTTTGAAACGACAATTCTTCTAATTGGTTGAAGCCTTTAGCTGAACATCTCATTTTTCGAATAGTTTTGACACTCCATAGTGTGAGACTCTTGAGGCAGTGTAGATTCTCCAGTACCGGCATTACATCTTGCTGGAAGTGGCATTTCGTAATATTAAGATGAATGAGGTGAGGAGGTAGCATGATAACATCAATGGCCCTTTCATTAGGAGTTTCCTGACAGTTCCTACCAAATAATGCTAGATTGTAGATTCTGATAAAATGGGTAGTCCCTCATATCAAATATGTCTCCTGGAATAGAACCGGTTAGGTTGAGAGAGATTAGGTTCTTTAATGTGCCAAGGAAAGCGGCAACTACCATCCATGAACATGATTTGTTCTCTAAATCTAATGTACGTAAATCTAATGTACGTAAATTGGGTAGATGAGGAAATCCAGTTTTCCATGATTCATTGGTAGTAGCCCTTGTAAGCGTTTGCAAATTTGGTAGTTCTGTTGATGGTGGTAGTTCTGGATAACTGCAATATCCAGTCTTGACATGCCTCAGTGTCTTCATGTTCCATGCACAATCAGGAAAAATATCTACCATTCTTTCTCCATCAAGTACACATACTCTGAGATTAAGGGTCTGTATACACTTCATGGCGCCTATCACTTTCTCCAAGTATCTTTCCCATACTTTTTATCTATAGTACACTTGTCACGTAGATTCCCCCAAAGCTTCAGATATCTTAACTGAGTTAATCCCTCAAACATTCTCACATTTATGCTTTCCATATGATATTTAGTGCTTACCACTTTGAGCAGCTTTTGCTTAGAACAGTTCGGCATGACTTTATTTTGAAAGCACAACAGAGTGCGGAGGTTTTGGCTCATCACGAGTTTATCACAATCTGGATGGTGAACTGCCACACGACGTGCCCTACTCAAGCTTTGTTGATCACAATCTGGATGTGAATACACCACAAGAAAGTTGTCTTCCTTGGCTTTTTGGATAGCAAGATCCCGTAGGAGATCGTGAATGTAGCAAACTTTGATAGCACCATCACGAGATCGAAATGCTACTTGAACCAAGCTCCTGTTATACAATAAGAAAAATTGTTTTAAACATACAAAAACAAATTTGGAGTGCTCATAAATATCATAACTAAATTATTGGAGCTCACATTTTTCTAAGGTAAGTAGTGAAGAAAGTACTGATTATGTTATAATCTTAACATTAATAAATTTTGAGGACAGTAAGTAGTTCATAAAGAAAATATTTAGCTTCAAAACAATTGAATTGGAAATTCTGTACAAAACTTGTACGTGCTTATTAATGGAGCTCACATTATTCTAAGGCAAGTACTAATTATGTATTATAATATTAACACATATTTTGAGGACAATAAATATTTCATAACGAAAAATATTAGCTTCAAAACAATTTAATTGGAAACTCTATAAATAACTTGTACGTGCAGAACCCTAAAAAAAAACTTGCATTGTGCTTATTTGTTTTTTTTTCTTTTTCCTTGAAACAAAACGTGCTCCTTATATTAATTGGAATCCTATTGTATCCAAATCGTTTAATATGTGCTTAAAGGCTTTATGAATAAATAACTAAATTGGAATGAAAACTTGTACAATGATAGTAGCACGTTAGACTAAAATGTGTAAAACATGAAATGAAGAAGTTATACCTTTGCACGAGATCCTCCAAGTAACTTTCTGCAGTTTCTTCCAATGTTCTGTTATCTTCTTGTGGTATGAAACCCTCTGCAACCCACATTCGAAGTAAAGATTTGGCTTTGATTAGACTATCTTCGGGAAATGCACCAAAGTAAATAAAACAGGACTTAAGAGATAATGATAGATCCTCATAACTTGTGCCTATAATCTCACTACATTCCTTTCCATTGGTATGCCAACTCATTGTTTGTAACACCTTACTCCAAGCGGCATAGTTGCGTGGCTTTGTTGATAATAGGCCTCCTAAAACAACTAATGCGAGAGGAAGCGCCCACATTTACGGACAAATTGATCTGTGATATCAAAAAGATCATCAACAACATTTATTTGGATCATGATTTGGAAGAGCCTTTTTCAAAAAGCTCTAAGCTTAACTCCTTCGCTAAGAACCCAGGTTTGTACGGTTCACATGTGGGATCGGCTTTTTTAGCAACATTAAAGAACCTTGTGGTTATAAGTACTCTTTCCATTATTTTTATTTGGGAGTGCTTCTGCAATTTGAGTCCAAGATCGTCTGTCCAAACATCATCAAGGACTATGAGGTACTTTGTCTTTTAGAGACTCATGAATCTTGGTAAGAAAACCTTCTTTTGGTTGCATGCTCAGATAAGAAGATTGAGTTGTTCCACTATTTTTCTCAAAATGTCAATTAATTCGAACTTTTGAGAAATAGCTACCCATATGCGAAGTTCAAATTTCTCTTGACATCATTACTGTAAAAATAAAACATTTGGTGGATTTTAGTATAACAAAAATTTAAAGATGGTCGACTCTTTTAAGAAAAAAAAAAGTATATGTGTGTGTTTTGATGGTTAAATTTATGCGTAAATAAAAAATTGTGATTCAGCCGTTGTTTATGGGATCTAGCTGTTGATCTTGTTTAGAGTTTGCACAATATCAATCCCATGCATATTAAAAAAAAAGTAGCAAATACGGCCTACCTCAATGACCTGTTGGGTTGGGTACGGTTAATAAAGGCTTCCAATTAGCTAGAACAATACAATTCAGCATGTCACTGGCTAACCCTCAATGGCCTAAGTTAATGCATAATTAGGGCCTGTTCGGCACCTTGGGTTAATAAATTAAGATTTCCTACAACTAATTCATGATACAACGAAACATTAATTCAGCACATTTCCATAATTATTCCTGTGCATATTCATGAGTATGGGTTCCCACAAATTAAATAGTGAGTTAACTTCCTGAACTCGTTTAATTCCATCTCGCACAATCTCATAACAAATGAACAGGCTCTTAATAATTATGTTTAGATATGTCAAAATTTCAGATCGGGTTGGATTCATATTGGATCATGAATATTTATTCTTTTTATTGGAAGATAAGATTCAATCTGACAGGTTTTGTTCAGATGTTCGGTGCGTTTTTAATTTAATGGTTGTAATATCAGTCAGAATCCATCATTATCTAAATATATTTTGAAACACTTTGTTATTAATGAATACTGTTGATTTCTTAAATAACTAGCTAATATCAATTTACAAATAGTAAGAAACGTAATAATAATATTTAGTTGTCTGTTATAAAACATATAGATATTAAAGAGTTAGATAAAATTGGAGAATTCCGGATTTTTCATAGATCACCTCAAATTTCAAAATTGAGATATCAATATATCTCAGGGGATGTTCGGATCTCAAAACCACTTCTCTCTTCACAGAGTTAAATGCTAGATTTCGACAAATTCATATCACTTGAGGTAACAGAATATTTTTCTTTCCATCAAAATCCACACGAATATTAGAGGGACCCCATGCATTTTCACCTCGGACCTTATTAGTTCAGATTCTGATTGGACGGTACAGATTTAAACATAAATAATTTGTTGCCTCAGAGGATATGAACTCGATTCCAACTCGACCGACCAATTCTTAGGATCAAAATTGCAGGGGTTGAGTTCGACCCATTTTCAATCTTGCGATGAAATGTCTTAATCCATATTTTCTTATAATTATATGGAATTGATTACAAATAATTCAAAGCTATATGGTCTTGATTTAGTAAAATTACATTGTTACCTACAAATTAAACTAATTATATGGGCAGTTGTCTCGTAAATCATAGATTCACAAGACAATTTGTTCGAAAATTGTAGTGACTTGGTTTGATAATTTGGCAAATCAATTTATATTTTCTGTAAATTTATCAAACATATTTTTATAATTTATGCAATGTATGAAGTTGAAATCAACAGTGGTCAAGTTAGAACAAAATCGAAAACACTTATTGACTAAAAATATATAAAATTCAACCAACTCTATTGTTGTAAAATAGGAGTGTAATCAACTGGAATCAAACAATCTAATTCAAATTAAAAAAAAAACAAATATATAGCACATACCAATTGTATACTTTTTGTGCTAGAGTCGTTTTTCCGAGTCCACTAGCTCCCCAAATTGAAATCACAGAATGTCTCTCAGTGGTCTCATCCAACAACTCTTTGAGAAGATGGTCTTGGTCCTCCTTGAACCCGACAATATCAGGATCAATGTCTGGTAGCACGGGTGGCCTAATAGGCAGTTGGATCTCTCCACCGTCCTCGCCAAGAGTATTGATTCCATACCTTGTTGAAATTAATAATTTAGTTAGAGAAATAAACATAATTAATTGGTTAATTAGTCAAATAATTAGAGTGAATGTATTTGAAAATTTATACATAAATTAAATGTTTAGATTCTCTAGAGTTAAGAGAGTTGAAAAATATCAGTTTAGTATGAAAATTTGTGTCACCCTTATTTTCGTTCCTCATTCTTCTTCCATTAAGTATACAAAACAAAATACACTAAACCAAAATCAACATAGGCCGTGAAGAGACAACATACCTGAGTCTGCTAGCCTCGATCTCATCCATCCTTTTCTTGATCTGAGTTATCTCATGAACAAGTTTGTGTACAGCCGTTAGTTTTTTGTTATCTTCATCTTTCTTTTCATGGACTCCATCATGCCAGCGGATTTTTGCGGTTTTGGAGGGACCTCGGAGAGAAAGGTGTCAATGACATCTTCAATTAAATAGGCAACATCTCTCACCTCCTTCACCCAATATTTCTGTTCTCATCTGTTATTTGTTTCTTGTCAGCATCCTTTAGAAAAACCTGAATCCGGCCGAGTTCACGGCTCACTGTCTCCACTTGCTCATCGACGTTGTATAGGAGTAAGACTTTAACTCCAACATCAGTGAGCTTGTTCAGCACAAACTTTACAGTGCTCTCAGCCATCTCTCTTCTGTATTCTAGGTGGTAGCTGAAACCAGTGAAAAACAAAAAAAGTTGGTGCGTGCGATGTTGGGTGCGTCCAAGAGAAAATATATTCCTCAACTGGCCGCTGGTAGATGTGTGCAATGGTGGGTATGTGAAGCATTAAATGTTTCTATGGACAAAAAACTAAAATAAGAATAACATACAAGACCAATAATCTTCATTTAAAGTAGTATTATGTACCAATTTGTAAAAATCTTGGGGGCAATTTTAACAGTTTGTAATAACTTAATTTCTATTGACTACTTTACAAAGTGCTGTACTAAAAAGTTTCACCTTGTAATTTTCAATTCCAGGATGTTTCAAGTATTACAGTTTTATTTCGCTAGATACAAAGGTCCACAAGTAAATTTTAGTTTAGTCGTCATGCGAATTTAAATATTCCGGGAAAGGCCACCACTATGGTTCTGAAAATCGAAATTGGAACGGAATCGGGTAGTTCATGCTTGACTCGAAATTGGAGGAATCTGTCGGAATCGGCCGAATCAACTCGGAAACTCGGTTATTTTTGAAAAAATTTGTTTTGTATTAAAAGAATAATTAGTCCAAAAATAATGTTAATCACTTCTTGCACTAATATAACTCACTAATAAATAAAATATGAGCATTCAAAACTGATCAGGTAACTTAATTGAATCGCATTTAAGTAAAATATAAAGGAAAAGAAAATTATTATTATTTAATTAAAGACAACTCAAAATATATATTAATATATATTTTTTAAACTATATTACTTTAGTTAAATTAGAATATACATGACCATATAGTCAAATTACTTAATTAATCAAACAAGAATACACTTTGGAACAATTGGGTTGGAACAAAATAAAATTCATAAACAACACATTTACTTGGAACGTTTACAATGCATCAATATTCATATATAATTTTATTTAGTTAGTACATTTGACAAGACTATTTAATTTTATTTATATATTGTATTTGCCGTCAAACAAATCTTTATGAATGAGCCAACCACACACTTGACTACATATTAGTTTTCCTAACAAAAAAACTACATATTAGTTCACTAGCAAAACTACGTACTAGATCATTGGATCCAGATATAAAAATGTTCAAGGTTCACAATGAACCAAAATAAATTTCCAATTTTCTATATTAGAAACTTATTCACCAAGTCTATCCAAAACAAAAGGTAAGAAGATTCTCACGACCACCATTACAGCATTTATGTTCCAGCAACTCAAATGAGTTTCTATATAACTGTTAACTATTTTTAGAAATTAAGGTCTCTAAAGTTTCTAACTCTCACATTCCTGAAATTAATTTTAGAGTTTATATTAAGCCACATCAGCAATAAATTAAAAAGAAGAAATAATTTGAGCCAATCATTTGGCTAGGGTGGAGTTTATAAACAGTTTCTTATTAAGAAACTTTTTCTGCATAGTTTCTAAATAAGAAACTCTTCCACATCCCTGAAATTGATTAGAAACTGCCACATCAGATTAGAAACTCTCATAATATCAGGAATGTAGATGCTATTATGTTTTTTCGAAAAAATGCAAAACGTAACTTAAAATCTCAAATCAAATTTGCGTTTTTCACCCAAATCGTGAGAATCGGCTCAATTTGGACAAAAATCCGGTTGAATTGATCTGATTTCACCGATTCTAGCGATTTCACCTCAAAACTCGCCCACCGTGAAACCGGCCGAAACTCGGGCTAAACTCGGTTGGAATCGGCTTGACTCGGACTGACTTGGCTTGAAAATCGGCTAACTCGGCCGAGTCAAGCACTGTTCAACCGAGTTTTGCTGAAAAACTCGCAAAGGCGTGAAACGTGGGTGAAACTCGGATCAATCGAGTTAATTCCGAGTTGACTCAGGTGAGTTGACTCGAAATCGGCCGATTTTCCAAACCATGCCCACCACCCCACATATACACACAAATATAAATATTAATTTACTGGATTTCAATTTCACGACACCAACCTCAGACAACTTATTCTCTCTCTCTCTCTTCGCAGTCCACGTAGAAAAAAAAAAAAAGAACCCATTGAAAAAAAAACAGGTAGCAAATAATTTCTTCACCTTGAAAGGGACCGAGTAATGACAGCTTTGCCAAGCATAAAATTCAACAAATCGCACAACTGATAAGAAACAAAGGATCCTAAAGTAATTATTTTTAAGTACAAGAGAAAGAAGGGGTGATATTTGCAAAATAAGAAACAAAAGCGAAGGTATTGCTTACCAGTAAAAATGGGTGTCAACGAAGAGAGTCTCGATGCGAAGGTAATAGAGCTGTCTGATTGGAGTTTTGGGTACTAGACGCCACCAATTATCGTCGGAGATAGTGATCTATTTTCTTTCGTGTTCCTCGATCTTGCCTAGGGAACTGGTCCTACAGGAGAGAAGAAGATAATAGAATATTGAAATACTTAGCAGTGACTGTAATAAGGGAAGGTAGTGGTTTTGGTTGTAAAACTATGCAATGACTGGTACATCGGGCCCCGACCCCCTAGCGTTCACGCCAAGGGCACGTTAGTTTTCAAACAAAATGTGTCTTGGAATTGTGGAAGGAATTCTTAATTTTCTCCGTTCCATGAAGAAAGGACATGTCCAGTTACCTTCCGAAAGCATACGTGATTGGTTTCCCAGTGCCAAGTAAAATCGGAGAAAATGAACAAAGAATCCATTGTAAAATGAGCCTAACGTGCTCTTAGCATCAACGGCTCGGGAGCCGATGATATCACGTTCACATATTAATTAAAAACTAACAACTAACCATTAATTAATGCTTCGCTCATCCAAAGCTTTGGTCCGTTAAGATTCCATATCTCATTGCAAGTGGCATTTAAATCCTTACATAACTAACGGAAGTCTGATATTGTTGACGGTACTCAACCGTCAACCTTCAAAAAAAATAACGGAAGTCTGATAAAACTGGTACCAATTAGAATTATACTTTCCAAGTTCAAATACAAATAGAAATTTCACTTGAGAAATTCATCGAATACCTTCCATGCATTGTAATAGGCTGACTTTGCCAGTATATCAATAAACAAAAATTAACCATTTTCATAAAAATTGGTTTGTTAAACCGTTCTTAACAGATCCAATAACATAAGCGGGCCATTTTAAAGAACCAAACCAGATAAGTATTCAGGTCCAATTTTTTTCGATTCATCAGATCCGGTCTAATTTTAATAACACTGACTTTTCATATTTTTTGACATGTTTTTTACTTTTCTTTTTTAATGAACTAACCTAAAATCGGAAAAAATAATTAAACATTAACAATCACTTCATGTTTAGTCGAACCTATCACATGTGGTTACAACGATCAAACGTGAGATGTGACTGCCTAACGACACACACACGTGAAATTTTTTAAATAATGTTACGTGATCATATTACAACATGTTAATTACAATACGTCACTATTTTATATCACTAACAATTATCTTTGTTTAAAAAATATAGCTATTTGGAATTGTGCTAGCATAGACACTGCTACATGGCTTTTTCCTTTTTTTAAATTTGTTATAGTTTGAACAACTAAACCAAAGACTATGGAATTTTCAGATCAAAATTAATAGCATAGATTTGTGAGAGGCAAATAAGTGAATTCAATACAATTGCAGAGAAGTCCAATCGAGATTGATTTTTCCTTCCAAGTTCTACTTAGACAGTAATGTAAAAACATACGTAACATAATATGACTAAATATTTTTTAGATGGAAGTCTCGTTGTGTTAATGGTTATATTTATTATTTTTTATAATTATTATAAGTAAGTTTATTGAAAAAATATCAGAAAAAAAATTTAAAAATGTGAAAATTTGTAAAAAGAAAAAGAAAAGAGGTAAGTAAAGATTTTGCTTATTTCTTAGATTTTGGGTTGGTGCACATCTTTTTTCCTCTCGCTAGTCGCAATAACGTGTAAATATTTTGTTAGTTTGTTTGATTTTGTCGTTAATTGATGAGAAGATTAATTTCCTTTATAATTGTGAAGTGTGTGCGCATTATTTCCGGGCTTCAACACCAACTATCAAAAGTTTTTACCAGTAAAAACTGGACATCTCCATTTTGACTCGACCTGATCTAGTGTATCACATTGTGATCTTCAAAAATATGAAGAAGAGCAATCTTTAGCAAATAACCATATTTTTATCAAGCAAATGTTTGATTGCAGACAGTAAATTAATGGTACTGAGTGATGATATTGTACATGTGAATTAACATTTTAACAGAATACGATGAATTTTTTAAAACAAACTCTGAATGCTACTGCCATTAAAAAAAGGGGAAAAAAACTTTTAATGGTAGTTTGTCATTTTGTACTATATTTTGAAAATTTCCGAATTTAATGTCACAAAATTAAATTTTTATTTTTAATGCTATAGATTAAAAAAGGGTACCAACTACGACGATAGCTGAAAAGAGAGAAGGCACAAGATAGCCTCCATGCGAGCCAGAGGATTTTGTTGAAAATGATAAGGTCAAAATTCATCTCAATTATTCGTTTCACTGATCTGGTAAATTCGCCTTGTTTTATTCTGGAAATGAAGAATAAAATATTTTAATGGAAAACAACCTGACAACTATATATATAAAGCGCTAGAAGATATTGAAACATTCACACTAACGATTTCTAAAATTTTCATTTATTTCTTAACTTTTTTTTTTTTTTTTGAAATAAAGGTTTCCAAATGAAAGGTTCCCAAATGGGTTACAGCATTGCTTCCTCAGAATTCTATACATGATTTAGTAATGAATGTTGCACATAGATAACAGAAAAAGCAATAAAACGAAACAGTTCAAAGTGATATGTGTATGCTCTTGTACCAGCTAAAGTCATATGTGTATGCTCTTGTACCAGTATGTGAAACTTAGCAAAAACTTGCCCAAATCCTCACCTCTTGACTGATCTCCTGTGCCAGTACTTTGCAAAATCTTGCCCAAAGCCTCATCTTGACTGATCCTGACCACCTGCTGTGGTTGGATTTTGCTCCCTATAAAAATTAATTCGTTGCATTGTTTCCATAAGAACCAGCATGTACACACAAACCACCTCGTCCAGTCCTCTTTCTTCACTCTTCCGGATCTAACCATGGTTCAGGAGTCATAACAAGTGAGTGGTACTGAATCATTAGGTTTCATAATCGGGTGATTCAATTAGGAGAAATCCAGTTCCAGACTTGAGTTGCAAATTAGTAGGTGAGTTGCTGTTTCACACATGACACTTCAAATCACAATTTATTCTCCTCTCCTCCATGACATCATGGGTTAAAATTTTGTGTTCAGCATTAGATATGACCCAGCTGAAAGCAAAGAAGGAACAATTGCCCATTTACCCAACAAAATTTCATTTATTTCTTACTTTTTTCATCGAATCTTCAATTCTTTTATTTTCTATACAAATTAATAAGGGTATATTTATATCTAAAATTACAAAAAAAAATTGTTACAAGAGCAATTTTAAAAATTATTCGTCAATGTTGAATTTTACTGATCACTATAGTATATATTTATCTCTAGATGAATTAGCTTTTATTAATATGAGTAAGCTAATTTCTATTTTTCCGCTGGTTATTTGTGGTGTGATTTTAATTGAATAATTCTGAAAAATTGAGACCTTTTAGACCTTAGGGAATAAGTAGATGTTTATGTTTCTGACTTATTTTGATCAGGTTCAAATGGGGCGCAAATTAATTAGATTAATATGCCAATTTAATCTCGAATTTTGCATAATATCATGTGGTTTGGTGCGATTGAATTATATAATGTGTTCAATCCCAATTAAATTCACCCTATCAGAAACTCTATATATACACCTTAGGCCTTCATATATCAGAATCTTATATATTGTGTTTTGTGTAGGATTCGTATTACTGAAATAAGTTCTCAAACAGCGTAGCACTAGCTAGGAGTAGTAATATGTTTCCAA
>JAJGRW010002366.1:0-32443 GCA_025461045.1 Carex parvula
TTGTAAGGGGTGAAATTGGTCGAATACAGATCAAATAGTGGTAAAATCATATTTGTGTCCGTTTTTTTTTTCTAAATACGGATACGAATTGGATATTAGACGAAATACAAATACGAATTGAATCAGATATATATTGAAAATATATCAATATTATTAAGATAATTTTTAAGTTTTCATAATATATATTAAACTATCTAATTTATATTTACTATTTAAATACAAATAATTAAATATTAAAATTATATATATATCTATATCCGCACAGATTTTCGAATATTCGAATATGTGTATCTAATTTTCGAATTCGGATATTATCCGCTACATTTTCAACCCGGGGTTGCTTGTCTTATTTGCGTAACATTTCGAATGCTGCTTAATTAGAAAGCTAGTTTTGCATCTTTTAATCATTAGGAGTTATGAAAGTTGGAGGAGATATATATTGACAGAATAATTATATTTATTTTGACATGTTAAATGAAAAGATAAATATATATAGTAGGGTTTAAATGTCTCGTGTTTTTCATACTTTAATTGTACTTTGTATTTTATCTTTGTTTTTAAAATTTAAATAGTCGATCTGAACTATTCAACGTGATATTTATGTTAAAATGTACTTGGAGAGCAAGTTTTATATTTGTATAGGTACGAAATCATTGTTTTCAGAAGATTATGGACCATCTAAAATTAAAAAATTATATATGTGTGAGTATGTGTGTGTGTGTGTGTGTGTGTGAGAGAGAGAGAGGAGGGTTCAAATGCCTTTATTTTTTGTGCCTCTACCATGCCTTCATTTTTAAAAAACGTTAATAAATCTAAATTTAAATCATAAACGTCAAAATAAAACCCGTTAGATGTAATCTATGCTATTTTCTTTATAGTGCTCATAAAAAAAATATCACATTTCCATTTTGTTTTTATGTGAATCAATCATTTGAAAACTCAACGTCTAGAAATTATCCACATTAGTACAGTTTTACAAGCTCTTGATGACAACCAAAACAAAGTTGAAATGTCACATTTTTTTACACATGCATAGATAAAATGATGTAGATCATATCCAACGGTTTTATTTTAACTTTTAAGTTTCAAATTTGAGTTATTAAAATTATTAAAAATGGAGACATGATGGAGGCACAAAAAATAAAGGCATTTGAACCCTCATATATATATATATGAGTTGGCTACGGTGCTACATGTAGCATAGAGGGTCTCCGTGCAACGACTCAATATTTGAGTTTTCAAAATTCTAACGGTCGATCTGAACCGTTCAACATGATCTCCATATGAATATGTACTTACAAATCAAATTTTACATTTTTTAGAATTTTTTTTACTATTTTTTGAGATAGATAGAAAATCACTTGATCTGAAAATTCTGTACCATTCAGAAGAAGAGAAAGAAGATTCTCAGTACCAGGACCAGTACAAGGAGAAGCGGGACCGGCCTGAATCTGGTGTGCTGGCTAAGGAAATAAGAGACATGCTCAGTAAATATGCTGAAAATCTTAAAGAAGCAGGAGTTAGTGATCTAAAAATTGAACAATCTATGAGTGAGAATTTTGGAATCTTGACCATTCTTGATATTCAGCCGGTAAGTTTTTTCGGTTTAGATGTTTCTTTTCTACAAGATCCGCTTTTTGTGATATATTTCTATTTCAATGCCAAATAAAATTATTTATTCTAGTATTCGTGCTTAATGAAATGATCTAATCTCACAGTAATAAACATTGCTCTTAACAATGGAACATATTATTAGGATCAGGATTTGCAGAAGAGCTCCTTGAATTAAAGTGTGCTGTCGAGGTTCTCTACTCTCTTGCAAATTTATCTTTGTACTTGAGCTAATTATAGATAACAGATTGAATTAGCACTCCCAAGTCTTCCATGGCCTGTCACCTATGTGGATGGAAGTGAGGATAGGACTCTAAGCACCCTCAAACTAAGCTTGGTAAATGTTTTAGTCATTATATTATTGTTTTCTCTTTATTTAATAACAATGTGCTTTTGTATTTAGTTCTAAGTTGGTCAGTTTTTACCAACCAAAAGTGAAAATTTAGGAAGTATATTGAGTGCTTTACAAAAAATCAGTTGTTTGATGCCAATTTATCTTGCTTTTTAAGACAAAACTGAAGACTCTTGAGGCACAAATTGAAGGCCTTGAAGAAAACCTAAAAGAGTTAAAGAAGCAAAAGGTCAAACTTAGTTTTGCACTTTGTTACTCTTTTAATTTACATCAAGAATGATTACAACGGAGTTCAATGTGCCATTTTATAAGTCTTTTCTTTTCTTCGGGCCACTCATATTTGGAAACTTAATTGAACTTCTATTGTTTATTTTAGGATGATATTCTACCTAAGTTGCTAGGAGGTGCTTCATTAGAGAAAGTGTTGAAGGAAGAAAAAGAAAAATTTAATCCAATTTGCGAAGAAATCAGCAAGCATATTGAGATGGTGGAACAATTGTTGCTTGAAATTCAGGTAAAGACTCTTCATAATGATTTCTCTAGCTTAATATAATTTGTGAAGTAGAAGCCATGCTATACTTTTCAGAGCTTACCGCAATGGACGTTAGAAAAGGGAATTTCATAACAGAAACTAGAATAAATTTATTTTTTATTCGAAACAGAAGAGTTGATATCTTTATGTGCACTATATAAACCAATGGTAATGTGCATTTTGCAGGCCCAAAATATCGAGTTTGTGACTCACTTTAGACCCGATGAGTACATAAGTGAGCTCTCTCTCTTATTCTTTTCTTGCACGTCATTTTTTTTGTAATTACTCTGGTATGTTTTTGGTATATTATCAAGGTAGATTGTAAGTCTTACCTTCACTAAACCTTTATGTTAAGAAATCAGTAGCATCTCCATACAATGATGCCATTTTTTTTCCTTCCCTATATGCAAATATCTATTGATGGAACTTATTAGGATATGATGGTTGCATTAAATATTTTGTATATGTATATCCTGAAATTAAACTGATAATGGTTTGCTCGTTATGGAAAACTACAAACTAAACACTATGGGTGTGTTTCCATACATCAGAAGAATAGTGTAAAAATAGTGTTATTCAGGTTAGTATAAGAATTGTGCAAGAAGTTAGTATAAGAATCGTGAAGATTGTATAAAAATTCTTCAGATTAACACTATTCTGAATTATGCAATTCAAATAACCTTTACATATTGCGGTTTGTACAAAATCAACACTTTTCTAACATCATTATTAGCACTACTACAAAAATGTTGGGTTAGTGAAATAGTTGTAATCCAATGCTATCCTAGGAAGAGAGAAATATGTTCAGATACGTCCAAAATAAAATAGTAGTACCATTTCCGGATTAGCACAATTCTCAAAGCATCCAAACATACCCAACGAGGCTTTCAATTTTCTTTTTCCCTCAATGTGAACAAGCATAATAGTTCACATATGTTGAATGTTCATATACCAAAATCCTTAGGCTCCTTTTGGTACTTCTTTTGGAATAAGGTGGAAGAAGATATATGCAGATCATTATGTTTCAGTTTATTTCCAGTACACAGTTTTTTGGTTTGCGTTTTCTTGGTCTTGATTTATTTGGCTTTAGGTTGCTCTGGTTGGTGGATTCAGGTATCAGACTGTCTCGGCAAGTTGGGGTTTATTTTACATCTAAAACTAATTTTTTTCTCTTTTCAATCAGATTGGGTTATGCTGGGTTAAGCAAGTTTGGTTTGCATGCCAGGTGGGTCAGGTTAGGGCTAGGAAGGTTCGGGTCTAGTTATGTTTGATAAGCTCGAGTTGTGAGTTGCTAATCACTCAAAAGAGAGCGATGTTTCTTTTAAAATTTATAAACTCGAAAATACTATCGGTTCGGACTGCAAGCGCACAATCCTATCTAGTAGTATATTCGAGGTCGATCCACAGGAAATATTGGTTCAGAGTCTTGAGCGATCAAATCACAATCTTTCGAAAGGCTAGACGAAATTTGAAAATTGAGAGTTGAAGTTGTGATCAATGTAAATTTAAAAACAATTAAAAGTAATTAAAATAAAGATAGAGATGAGAATTCCTAGAGTTTCGGCACACCATTGCTACTCAATCCACTTTGATAATATACTTCTGTCGGGTCTAATTTCCTATTGTTGTTTTATAAAAGACACCATATAGGTCACTACGAGTTATCTTACGCAAGAATGACAGATCTTTCATCGAGATTCTACATATGACACTACGAGTTATCTTACGCAAATGACTGATCTCTAAATATACAATTGCTACACAGATCACTGTGATTTATCTTACGCAAATGATAGAACTTGGTTCGCATTTTGTTGTTCCGATTTATGGTTTCTCCGCTAAGGTTTTCTTCACATAAATCTAATAATTCCCAACGAGGCTAACTCGTGCAACATAGTTTCTCTTACCATTAAAGCACTGTCACTACCCTAACGATTAAACTAGATCATCGAATTTAGATGAAGGGATAATAAATCACAAAAGCATTTCGATTAAATAACAAGAAATCATAATCAACAGAAAATATATATATCAAAGCATCAAGAGTAACAAAGTTTACTGCCTAACCCTAAGAAAATAACTTAGCCGCAGAACGGCATGGTTACAATCACTCCTCTCTTTCTCACTTAATCAAATCTAACCCAAATTACAAAGATACTAAACTATTCTGTCTAGGGTGCTTATATAGGAGTGAAGGAACGTCTGGAGTTGAGTGAAAGCCAAGAAACATGATTTGGATACAGCTGTCAGCAGTTATTCTCCAAAAGACCCCTTGGTTACGGACCGTACTGGCTGATACGGTCCGTATTGAGACCTTGTCGCTGAAAGGTTTAATGCATATTACGCCATCTCCTGGTCCGTATTCGGCTAGGTCTGTATTAGATAATACGGACCGTAACAGAGACTTAGTCGATGAGCGTCGCTTATCCGATTGACCCGATTCTTGCTCCATTTGGTGTAAAATAGTCCCAAAATCTATTTTCTGTAATAAAACATAAAGAATGGTGACATTAGCCTTTTTCTCTAATTAATTAAACATAAGTGCGAGATAATATGCAAAACCTAAGCCAAAATCCTACGTAATTCATCATCATTTTGACTCTGATCAGTTACCTGGCTTAGGGTCTTGGATTGTGACTTCATATCACCTGAGTTAAACTCAAATTTTGAGTTTAGATCCGGATTGTCCAATCTGTTTTAGCACGAATATTAAAGGAGCTCATTCATTCCACCTCGGGTTAGAGTGGCTCGTATTCTGATTGGACGGTCCGAATCTAAACTCAAAATTTGAGTTTCTTGAGGATCCGGACTCAAATATTGTTGGGTCAGATTGACAACATAGAGCAACAATTAACAAGGCATTTTTTTTCAGTATCTTTGGAACAAACTCTAGAGCAAATCCCCACAGCTGTTGCTAAATTTCGTGAAATTAAGGAGAACCTAAGTGAAGGCATCAAGTTCTACGTATCACTTCAGGTACAGATCAAATTACTAATCAAGTACGTTGTATATGGAACATATGAGATGTCCTCTCCAACTTTTAACTCTCTTTGTAGCTGTACTAATCCAAATTTATTATAACCAACCAGGAAGCTTTGGACACATTAAAGCAACGAAGTAGTGACTTTGTCATGACAAGAGGTATGCAGTTCCATGAAATGGAACAAATCCTGAAGCAGCCAGGTGGGTGGAGATTATTAATTGTGCATAATTAAAGCAATTATTGTTGAATTTATACCTTCCTGTGTAATTGGACGTGTCTTCCATTCGGTCTATGAGTTCAATTGTGTGTACTTTTCCAATTGTAATTGATGTCTTTGTATACGCCATTATTATTATTATTTTCCCTTTGTTCATAATGAAATTGTTTTTCCATGTATTGTATATTCATTATGCTCGAGTACCATAGTTCTGTTTTTTGTAATTATGAGCACAAGTTGGATGTATACTTCATTGTTTCCCTCTATTCTTGTTTTTTCTTCTGTGATTCTACTTGGAAATTAGGGTTATGACACATTGTTCCGCATCCAAGTTGGTTGTTTAATGCTTTTCAGTTCAGAGATTATCAGAGGATGAATGTTATTAGCTGTAGACAAAACCAGACTTGAATCTACGTAGCTTCTCAACTTGAAAAGTGCTAGTTAAATAAATTAAAGCAATGATGACAAAATCAGACTTGAATCTACATAGCTTCTCAACTTGAAAAGTGCTAGTTAAATAAATTAAAGCAATGTTATCAAAATCAGATTGTACATTGACCCGGTAAAGCTTCGAATCAATAGTTTCGGTCCAATTGGACCGAGTTGATACTTTAAAACATTTTAAAATAGAAAATGTTACGTATATTGTATTACTGTCGGATACTCAATAAGTAGAAAACGCCAAGTATATTGTATTATGTTGTTTCATGTATCATGGTACGTACTTAATCAGTTAGTAAAAGTTTTTCATTCCATAAAATTTCTCTGTAGAGTTTCCACCTCTGAGCCAAAAGCTCCACTCCAGTACACCAATCTATGTGCAAATGAGAAAAAGATATCTCTCTATTTTTTGTATGTTTTGATTTTTTTTTTTAAATCCTGCGAAGTCTTGTATGTTTTGATTTGTTTCTAACAATATGAGGCCACCAGGTACATCAAACTACATACAAATGAGGAAAGGATATCGCTAATTATTTGCATGTTTTAATTTGTTTCCAGAGCAAAGCTAGGGTGTGATGTGCTGCTCACCAAGAGGAATTGGTGAGCACAACTCCAAAAGTATATCGGATCGGCTTCAAACGATGAATCTAAACAGTTGAAATCTATGTACTTCATGAGTGATGCATGTACATGCAAAATTTTGAAAGTTCCGAATTTATTTACTATAAGGTCAAGCGGTCAAATAAATGAATATTTTATAAGTTATTTTATAAGTTGTTTTATATATTCATTTTTCATCATTTCTTTGACCACTTGACCTTGTAGCAAATAAATTCGAAACTTTTAAAATTTTGCATGTACATGCATCACTCATAAAGTACATGGATTCCAACAGTTTGAATTTGTCGTTTGAAGCCAATCCGATATACTTTTAGAGTTGTACTCACCAAACCCTCTTGATGAGCACATCACACCTCAGCTTTGCTCTTGTTTCCAATTCTACAAGAGAGGAGAAAAGAAAGATCTAAAATAAACGAGATGCCTGCAGATATCTATAATATAAGGAATTTGATTGAACCGGGTTTTCTAAACAGTTTACTGAATTTTTATCAAAAGAACCGGTTATAGACCCGTTTTTTAACGGTGCATAAGTATATACTGTCCGGTCTAACCGGCCGTTCTGGTCCGGTTCGATAACACTGAATCCAGAAATTTACCGCGGTGCCATATGTCATTTTTTTTTGGCGATAGTTCCTGTAAGCATCAATGTTGCCTCTTTGGCGCTCCAGCGAGCGGCACAAGGGAAGGTTCCGAATCCGGCTCTGCACAGTGCAACACACAACAATTACGAGTTACGACTCTTGAGCACCGGGTGGTCCGATGAGCATCACACCGAACTAAAATCTTTAAGCCCCAGTCGAGAGACGACTACAAACAAACCAATTCAAAGAGAAGACCAGCGATGGCCTCGACCTCCTCTCAGGCGATGCCGATGCTATCCGTACCTGAGAAGAAGACCTCTTTCCTGGACCTCCACAAGTTCCTTCGCGATCACATCTCCTCTAGTTTCTCCTCCCATGACGCCTCCGCGTCAGAGCGGGAGCTCAGTCTCGTCCATCAGATGCGATCCGATTTAGCGAAGCAACAAACTCCCCCTCCCTCCGCCGGTTCCCGTCTCGATCTCCTCCTCCAATACTACCGCGCTATTTCTGTGATCGAGCGCCGGCTCGGCTGTTACAACTCCATCCCTTTCACTTGGCACGACGCCTTCAGGTCAAACAAGAAATCCAGTCTGAAATCGATCGATTTCGAGAAGGCGGCAATTTTGTTCAACATCGGTGCAGTGCATTCGCAAATCGGAAGCATGGCTGAGAGAGACACGGTGGAGGGGAGGAAGGTTGCATATGCGGAGTTTCAGAAGGCCGCTGGTGTGTTTAGGTTGTTGAAGGAGAATGCTGTGACAGGGGCCACGGTCGATGTGACTGCTGAGTGTGCAGGTGTGTTAGAGATACTGATGCTGGCTCAGGCACAGGAGTGTATGTTTGACAAGGTCATGGCCGATTCCAAGGGTGTCACGCTCTGCTCAAAAGTAGCAAAACAGGTAGATTTGGATTTGTTATTTTACTCCCTTTTACATTAACTTTGATACGAATTATCAGTTCTATAGTTCATATTTTTCCACTACGTTTTCAAACTGCTTCTTCACTTAGATAGGTAGTTTGATTTTGGTGCGTTAGCTTGGAAGAGGCTTTATAATAGTGAGAAGATCAATTACTGGTTATTGTTGCCCTTTGCTTAGTGCTTACCTTGAAATTGTTTTAATGTTTGGACCAATTTCATCATAGAATTCTATCCTGCATGTTGTCTTTAAGAATAATATTTGTTTGGATGGATTTGACAGGCCGGTAAATTTTACGATGAGGCGTACTCAGCTCTAACTGTGCCACCACTTGACCAACATTTCGAACGAGCATGGGTCTCACATGTCCAGTTAAAAACTGCCTACTTCTATTCCGAGGCAGTCTCTTTGTATTGCATAGATCTGCATCAAAAAGAAGACATTGGACAGGAAATAGCTCGGCTAAAACTCTCAATCAGCTCCCTTTCTGATGCGAAGAGATCAGCAAAGGGAGCCCCACCTTCTCTATTTGAAGCTGCATCTAAATTGGAGACCAAAATTAACCAGAACCTTGAGACAGCTGTCAAGGAAAACAACCATGTCTACTTGATGCGGGTCACGCCTGTCAGTTCTTTGTCAGAGCTTCCAGCTGCAGTTTTGGCTCAGCCCGCTCCGGTTGAGGGTTTGGATATAAGTAGTGAGACTCTTTTCTCAAATCTCATATCTGAATCTGGTAGGAAGGCTCTGACTAAGTATACTGAAATGGTTGACGATGTCCTCCGAACCCAGTTGGATAAGATTAAGCTAGGAAAAGAGGTTTGTAAGGTAAAATTACAGGAAATGGATCTACCTGATTCAATCCGTGCTGTAGAAAATGGTTCTACTATACCTGCTGAGCTGAAGGCTCAAGTCGAGGCAATACAAGACAGAGGTGGACCGGGTGGGCTAAAACTGGAGCTGCGGCAACTGAAGGATTTAAGGAGGGTCAATCTTGAATTAATGGTGCAAATGGAGGAGATGTTGCAGAAGGAAGAGAAAGAGGATTCTCAGTACCGGGCCCGGTACAAGGAGAAGTGGAACCGGCCTGAATCTGGTGTGCTGGCTAAGAACATAAGAGACATGCTCAGTAAATATGCTGAAAATCTTAAAGAAGCGGGGGTTAGTGATCTAACAATTGAACAATCTATGAGTGAGAATTTTGGAATTTTGGCGATTCTTGATAATCAGCCGGTAAGTTTAGATGTTTAGATGTTTCTTTCTACAAGATCTGCCTTTTGTGATATATTTCTATTTCAATGCCAAATGAAATTTTTTAATCTGATATCCATGCTTAATGAAATGGTCTAATCTCACAGTAATGAACATTCTGTTAACCTGCTTTATTTGTATTTTAGGGAATATTTTATATCAGTATACACAATGTATGTAGAGGTGTTGTACAGACTTTTTTTTTTAATTTAATGGAATTGTTGGTGAGCAATTAGCTCACTGACCTTCAAAAAGAAAAAAAAAAACATTGGAACATATTATTAGGATTAGGATTTGTAGAAGAGCTCCTTGAAATAAAGTGTGATGTTGAGGTTCTCTACTCTCCTGCAAATTCATATTTGTACTTGAGCTATGAGTTTTTTATAACAGATAGAATCGACACTCCCAAGTCTCGCAAGGCCTGCCATTTATGTGGATGGAAGTGAGGATAGGACTCTTGGTACCCTCAAACTAAGCTTGGTAAATGTTTTAGTCATTATATTTTCTTGTTTTCTCTTTATTTAATTACAATTTTCTTTTGTATTTAGCTCTAAATTAGTCAGTTTTTACCAACCAAAAGTGAAAATTTTGAAGTATATTGAGTGCTTTACAAAAAATCAGTTGTTTTGATGCCAATTTATCTTGCTTTTGTAGACAAAACTGGAGACTCTTCAGGCTCAACTGGAAAGCCTCGAAAAAAACCTGAAGGAGTTGAAGGAAAAGGTCAAACTTAGTTTTTGCACAATATTACAGTTTTAATTTACATCAAGAATGATTACAGCGGAGTTATCTGTCGGTCTTTCTTTTCTTTGGGCCAAGCATATTTTGGAAACTTAATTGAACTTCTATTGTTTGTTTTCAGGATGATATTCTACCTAAGTTGCTAGCAGGTGCTTCATCAGAGGAGTTGTTCAAGGAAGAGATTGAAAAATATAATCCAATTTGTGAAGAAATTAACAAGCATATTCAGATGGTGGAACAATTGTTGCATCAAATTCAGGTAGCATTTGCTCCATTGTTATCAATAAAAACTCTTCATAACAATTTCTCTAGCTGAATATAATTTGTGAAAGTAAAAGTCATGATATATTTTCAGAGCTTACCACAAAGGGCTTAAAAAAAGGAATATCAGAACAGAAATGTCGAATAAATTTATTTTTGATTTGAAACAGGAGTTGATGTTGTTTTGTGTACTATATAAAATTATAAACTAATGTAATGTGCATTTTGCAGGCCCAAAATATCGAGTTTGTGACTCAGTTTAGACTTGTTGAGTATAAAAGTGAGCTCTCTCTCTCTCTCTCTCTCTCTCATTTTTTTTTCTTGCACATTCTTTTTTTATTTTTTGTAATTACTCTAGTATGTTTCTGGTACAGTTTAGCATAGTAGATTGTAAGTCTTACCTTCACGGAGCCTTTATGTTAAGAAATCAGTAGCATCTCCATACAAGGATGCCATTTCTATGGCCTTCCCCATATGCAATTTCTATTGATGAAACTTTTAGGATATGATGGTTGCATTATCTATTTTGTATATGTATATCCTGAAATTAAACTGATAATGTTTTGCTCGCTGTGGAAAGCTACATCTTGAACACTGTGTGTGTGTTTCCATACGTCAAAATATTTAGCGTAAAACTAGTGTTATTCAGGTTAGTGTAAAAATTGTGCAAAAAGAGTGCTATTTCGAATAGTGTTAGAAAAGTGTTGGTTTGTACAATCCGGAATATGTAAATGCTGTTTGAATTGCATAATTCAGAATAGTGTTAATTTGAAGATTTTTAATCCACTATTACTACAAAATGTTGGGTTAGGGCAATAGTTGTAATCCAATGCTATTCTGGGAAGAGAGAAATATGTTCGGATACATCCAAACAAAAGTTGCAGTACCATTTCCGGGTTAGCACTATTCTCAAAGCATCTAACATACCCAATGAGGCTGTAAATTTTCTTTTTCACCTCAATGTGAACAAGCATTAGTGTTCACAAATGTTGAAAGTGTATAGATCAAAATCCTTCAGGCTCCATTTAGTACTTCTTTCTTTTGGAATAAGGTGGAAGAAGATATCTTTGGGACAGACTCTTCTTCCACTTCATTCAGTTATTCTTTCTAATTATTCTAATTATTCTAATTATCTTTGGGACAAACCCTTCTTTCTTTCTGAATAAGGTGAAAATAAAAAGTATCTTTCTAATTATTATTATTTTTATTTTACAAATTAATTCAAAAGGTTAATAACAATAGCAACATTATGATAATGATATGATTAATCTTGACAATAATAATGACAACAAAAAAATGAAATAACAACAATAATAGTAATAATATATTAATTACAACGAGTAGAACTAGGGTGTTCTTAAGCTCACCAAATCTATCGGATTGGCTTCAAATGATGAATCCAAACCGTTGAAACCAATCTAAGTCATGAGTGATGCATTTACATGCAAAATTCATAAATTTTCGAATTAATTAGTATAAAGTCAAGTGGTAAAAAATTGATGAAAAATGGATGTATTAAAATTCACTTATAACCATTATTTTTTATACCACTTGACTTTATACCAATTTAAATTTTGCATGTAAATGCATCACTTGTAGAGTAGATCGGTTTTGACGGATTAGATTTGTCATTTGAAGAAAATCCGATAAGTTTTGGAGTTAAGCTCTTAAGAACATCCCAGTCTAGTATTATTATTAGAGTAGAACTAGGGTGTTTTTAAGCTCACCAAGTCTCTCTGTGAACTTAACTCAAAAACCCATCGAATTGGCTTCAAGCGATGCATCCAAACCGTTGAAACCGATCTACTTCACGAGTGGTGAGTTTACATGTCAAATTTATAAATTTTCAAACTAATTTAATATAAAGTCAAGCGGTCAAAACATGATAAAAATGAACACATTAAAATTAACTTATAAACTATCTTTTTTTTACCGCTTGACTTTATACTAAATTAGTTCGAAAATTTATAAATTTGACATGTAAACGCATCACTCGTGAAGTAGATTGATTTCAACGGTTTGGATGCATCGTTTGAAGCCAATTCAATAGGTTTTTGAATTAAGCTCACAAACGGGCTTGGTGAGCTTAAGAACACCCTAGTTCTACTCTTATTATTACTATTTTATTACTATTATTCTTTTGATATAATATTATTATCATTGTTGTTATAACTATTATTATTGAAGAAAGATAATTATTAGAGAAACATTATTAAAAATATAAAGACAAGAAAATGAATGGCATTTTGTTATAAAAGGTGTAAGATTTCGGGTCTTCTTTCAGAAGCTCTTCTTCAATCTTATTCCTGATTAGCATCTATTATACACACAAGGGTATGCCTACTCCCGAGTCAGAGAGCAAATATGCATGTGAAGTCAGGTCGTTTGGGGCTTGGTCAACCCTAGCTGGGTCTGGTTTAGATTTTGGTCATCTTTGGGTCCTGATAATTTTGTTTCAGTTTATTTCCAGTCCACAGTCCTTCAGTTTGTGTTTTCTAGGTCTCCATGTATTCGGCTTTATGTTGCTCTGGTTGATGGGTTCAGGTACCAGATCAGCCTTATTGGCAAGATGGCTTTTATTTTACATCCAAAATTAATGTTTTTCCTCTTTTCTATCAGATTGGGTTAAGCAGGTTTGGTTTGCGTGCCAGTTGGGTCAGGTTAGGGCTAGGAAGGTTCAGGTCTAGTTATGTTTTGATAAGCTCAGGTTGTGAGTTGCCTGGCCTAAGGTCTTAGATTGTTGACTTCTCCCAAATATTGTTGGATCAGGTTGAGGTTCAGCTATAGACTTTTGATAGGTCCTTGTGGCTTGGGTCAGATTTTGCCAACCCAAGTTTTTTTTTAAATTGTTCAATGTAGAGCAACAAATAATAAGGCATTTTTTATTTTCAGTTTCTTTTGCACAAAATCTAGAACAAATCCGCACTGCTGTTGCCAAGTTTGGTGAAATTAAGGAGAACCTAAGTGAAGGCATCAAGTTCTACGCATCATTACAGGTACAGATCAAATTACTAAGCATGTTGTATATGGAACATATGAGATGTCCTCTCCAATATAAACTCTCTGTAGCTGTACTAATCCAAATTTATTATAACTATCTAGGAAGTTTTGAATAAATTAAAGCAACAAAGTAGTGACTTTGTCATGACAAGAGATATTCAGTGCCATGAAATGGTAGAAATCCTGAAGAAGCCAGGCTGGAGATTGTTTGGGCATAGGTAGAGCAATTATTGTTGAAGTTATACCTTCCTGTGTCATTGGACATGTCTTTCATTTGATCTATATGAGTTGCGCTGTGTGTGCTGTTCCAACTGTAATTGATGTTCTGTATATGCAAATTATTTTTCCATGTATGTATATTTATTACGCCAAAGCACCATAATTCTGTTTTTTGTAATTATGAGCATAAGTTGGATACTTCATTATTTTCCTCTATTCTTGTTCTTTCTTCTGTGATTCTACTTGGAAATTAGGTACACTACACGAATTCACATCACCTCAGGTTACCTGACTCAAGCAAATTATGATTGGACGGCTCATTTAATATGGCACGAATCTCAAAACAGACCTCCTACAGTCTCAATAGGTATTGGATTGAGTTTGGCCTCGATAGAATTAATCTGGGCCGGCCGTTGCAATTTGCTTGAGTCAGGTACCTAGGAGGATATCTGTCCACACTACACGTCTACACATTGCTCCCCATTCAAGGTGGTTGTATTATGATCTTCAGTTCAGAGATTGTCAGAGAACGCAACGCATGTTATTAGCTGTAGCTTCTCTACGTAGCTTCTCAGACTTGAATCTACGTAGTTAAAATAATCAGGAATTTATCATGGGCCATATATGTCATTTTTTTCCGGGCCCAATAACCTTTGCCTCTTTGGCGCTCCAGCGAGCGGCACATATGGGAAGGTTCCGAATGCAGCGCACAGTGCAACACACAAACACAAGGATTACGATTTTCGACTTGGATTTTTTTGTAGAGGTTTTTCTTTTCTGAATCTTAGAAAGGATTGCAAATCACATTGTAAAGTTTGTTGTTTGATGTAAAGAAGAATCACCTAATCTAAAGATTCTAGATCAACCAAAAATAATGATCTTCAATCTATCTAAAAACATAATAAAAAAAATAATATAAAATTTGATCTTCAAGTATACTTTTATATGGAGTTTATGTTGAACAGTTCACATCGACTATTTAGATTTTAAAAATATATGAATTCATAATATGGCTTGATTTACGCATCATAAAGTATCATAGTCTCATTAGTGTTTTCATATGTAATTTTCTTTAGAGGTAAGAAATTATGTGTTTTCATATGTAATATCTATTACGTCAGAAGTTCTATAGTCAAATTTTTCTTAGACACGAAATGTGTCAAATTTAGGCAAAAATTTTATGCTAAATTTATATTAAATGTTAACTTCTTGTTTTTTATTATATATTTTCTATTTTTTTCTTCGTGGTAATTTATATTGTACAGTTATCTCCTCAGGCTCCGGCAACACTTAAAAGTCTCTCTGTGTTGTCTGATTCTGCAGAGTTCATCTTTGTTAGTTTTGTGATGCGGAGTAAAAAGGAGAGATAAGAACTAAGAAGGGGAGAGAATGAAAAATTATAAAGTTAATTATTCCACAATTTAATATATATATATATATATATATATATATATATATATATATATATATATATATATAGAGGAGGGATCAAGTTACAACAAATTTGAGTTACAACAAAGTTACAACATTCATTTTTTTTATTTTCAAAGTCCAAATCGTCGATCCAACCGTTCAACATGATCATCTAAATAAAATGTACTTGCAGATCAAATTTTATATTTTTTTATATTTTTTTACTATTTATTAAGATGGGTACAAAATTCAATGGTCTAAGTATGGCTATTTTTTGTAAAATACTTAATAAATAGTAAAAAAATTCAAAAAAATATAAAATTTGATCTGCAAGTAAATTTTATTTAGATGATCATGTTGAACGGTTGGATCGACGATTTGGACTTTGAAAATGAAAAAAATGAATGTTGTAACTTTGTTGTAACTCAAATTTGTTGTAAGTGGATCCCTCCTCATATATATATATATATATATATATATATATATATATATATTTTACCTCTACCATTTAAATGAATTAATTTTATCCCCTTCAATATAAAGGAGATAAAATACAGTTTGTTATTTTTTTTTCCATATTTTTTCTATCATTTTATTTCTTTTTTCTCTTTCAAAATATTTTTGCGCAGCACCACAAAAAAACTGTGCCGATTGTATTGCATCACAAGTAAGAACTCTCCGGTCTCTCTCAGAAGCCGACAGCGAGCGCGAGTAACATCTTCCGTTGAGTCCGGATCCTCTACAGTACCTCAAATTTTGAGTTTAGATCAGAACCGTCCGATCTAATCCGATCCGAGATGGAATGCACACGGGCCTTTGGTATTCGTTCTAAAGAAGATCGGACGGTCCATATTTAAAATTAAAATTTGAGTTAACTCAGGTGATCGTTTCCCGTTTTAACATCTTATCAGCGCCGCTAGTTGGCCCCGCCTTATCCACTTGTACCACCAGTCCACCATTGATTCCTTCTCCCAATAAATCTCGAATCATCTCCCTACCACTTAACGCTCTTTCCCCGCAAAATATCTTGCTCGGCACCTGTTCGACCATATTCCCCTACCCAAAAATTAACAGTTACCTTTTCTTTTCTCTCTAAAATTATTTACCATGACTTCATGTGTAACCCCACCCACCTCCCTTCTTCCCTGTTCTCCTTTCCGCCGGATCTCTCCTCTCCATCCCTCTCGCTTCCTGACTTCTCCATTTCCTCGGCCGTGCATTTCGCAGCGGGGTTTCTCTTGCCACGTGGCACTGACCAGCGATGCCTCATCCTCCAATACTTCAGAGGAAGAAGCTGAAATGGCTGCCAAAGTTGGGAAGAAAGTTCGTGTCAAGGTACCGCTTAAAGTGTACCATGTGATGAAGATACCAGATTTGGATTTGTGTGGAATGGAAGGGGTTATAAAACAGTATGTTGGGCTTTGGAAAGGGAAACGAATCACAGCTAATTTTCCTTTCAAAGTAGAGTTCTTTATTCCAGTTGATGCCCAGGATAAACCAGTCAAGGTTCTCGCGCACCTGAGAGAGGATGAATTTGAGTATGTTGAATAAAAGGTTGTTTTTTGTTTATTATTGTTTTTTTAGAATAAAATGGTTATTGTAAATTAACTTGACAGATGGAGGTTAGATGAACAAAAAGGCTTCTATTAGTTGGGTTGGGTATATCTGTTGGTTGTGCAACATTTTTAGTGGTTATAATTTGGATGGTAGCAATGATAAATAGGAAAAAATAATAATATACATCGTAACCACTGTCAAATATTTACCACCACTATGTTAATATGGGTCCGTATCTGCAGCTATTCATCTCATCTTGTTTTTCATATACGGATTGTCTCATCTATAATGAATATACCAGATCCCATCAATTAATGCCGATTTTTTATTTGTAGCATTTTCAAAAATTAAAATTCAAGAACACAGTTTTCATCAAAACTCAGGAAAGGTAAGGTGCTTTTCTACTTCTGGTTCAAAACATTTTCAAAATAATTCTCCTTTGTCATATTTCTTTTTAAAGAAACAGTTACAAAAATATGTTTGTGTTTAAAATAATTATACAATTATGTCTTATTTAAAAAAATTAATCTATTTTATTCTATTTTTGGCTCTGCCTTTGTTTAAGTGCTCCTTACAACAAAATTTGCATTTGACGTATATAGGGAGTAGCTTTTTGAGATAAATTCTTTAGACAATTTCCCTGGTGTTCATAAACGTAGTCGAGTAATATTCAATAATAAGTGGATGTTTAAAATTAGCAAGATTGGTAGAAAACAAAGAGAGTGAGGCTATGGTACTATGCATAGTGCCGATTGGTCTGTGCTACCTATTAATATTTTGTTTTGAAATTTTTTTTGGTCGATTCAAACTGTGTAACATAATTTCCATATTCATATGAAGATCATGTTGAACGGTTCGGATTGACCGTTAGAATTTTCAAACCGAAAATTTGAGTCCCTAGCGTGGACCAATATGCGCTATGCATAGTAGCATAGTATCCATCAGACAAAAATGTTCTTTACTTCTTAGACATCATATATATATATATATATATAATATATATATATATGAGGAGGGATCCACTTACAACAAATTTGAGTTACAACAAAGTTACAACATTCATTTTTTTCATTTTCAAAGTCCAAATCGTCAATCCAACCGTTCAACATGATCTCCACAATAAAATGTACTTGCAGATCAAATTTTACATTTTTTTGAATTTTGTTACTATTTATTAAGTATTTTACAAAAAATAGTCATACTTAGACCATTGAATTTTGTACCCATCTTAATATATATATATATATATATATATATATATAGAGGAGGGATCCACTTACAACAAATTTGAGTTACAACAAAGTTACAACATTCATTTTTTTCATTTTCAAAGTCCAAATCGTCGATCCAAACCGTTCAACATGATCATCTAAATAAAATGTACTTGCAGATCAAATTTTATATTTTTTTGAATTTTTTTACTATTTATTAAGATGGGTACAAAATTCAATGGTCTAAGTATGGCTATTTTTTGTAAAATACTTAATAAATAGTAAAAAAATTCAAAAAAATGTAAAATTTGATCTGCAAGTACATTTTATTGTGGAGATCATGTTGAACGGTTGGATCGACGATTTGAACTTTAAAAATGAAAAAAATGAATGTTGTAACTTTGTTGTAACTCAAATTTGTTGTAAGTGGATCCCTCCTCATATATATATATATATATATATATATATATAGAGTTGGGCTATGGTGCTTCGCGAAGTAAAGCGAGTGTTTTACTTCACACTCATATTTTGCGATTTCAAAGTTCAAATGTCGATCCGAACCGTTCAAATTGATCTCCATATTAAATTGTGCTTGGAGACCAAATTTTACATTTTTTGAAAATTGTTGTTTTTTATGGTCTAGGATTTTTTTTGAAAAACAGCTATTTTAAAAAATTTAAAAAAATAGTAAACAATTTTCAAAAAAATATAAAATTTGGTCTTCAAGGACAATTTAATATGGAGATCAACTTGAACCGTTCGGATCGACGTTTTGAAGTTTCAAATTGAAGATATAGACATGAAGTAAAACGCTCGTTTACTTCGCGAAGTACCGTAGCCCAACTCTATATATAGAGAGAGAGGAGGGTTCAAATGCATCATGTTTTTGTGCTCTAATATGCTCACATCCTTTATTTCCATTTTCAAAGTCTGAACAGTCAATCCGAACCACTCAACATGATTTTCATAATAAAATATGCTTGGAGACCAAATTTTATATTTTTTAGAATTTTTTTTGCTAGTTTTTTAGATAAGTACAAAATCACTGTTTTAAGGAGATTATGGATCATCCGAACAAGTGATATTGTACCTATGTAAAAAAATATAAAATTTGGTCTCCAAGCATATTTTATTATGAAGATCATGTTGAGCGGTTCGGGTCGACTGTTTGAACTTTAAAAACGGAGATAAATGATGTGGAACATATTGGAGCACAAAATTATGGTGTATTTGAACCCTCCTCATATACACACACACACACACACACACACACACACACACAGAGGGGCTAAGATACAGACATTTGTTCCTAAGGCTAGGAACAAACGGTTCGGTTCTCTGATTTTCAAAGTCCAAATATTCGATCCAAACTGTTAGATATTCAATCTATATTAAAATGTGCTTGGAGACCAAATTTTACATTTTTTGGAATTTTTTTACTATTTATTAAGATGGTTTGAAAATCACTATTTTTCAATGGTGCAGATGTTTCATAAAATCAGCGATTTTCAAACCAGTTTAATAAATAGAAAAAAAATTCCAAAAAATGTAAAATTTAGTCTCCAAGCACATTTTAATATTATTGAATATCTAACAGTTTGGATCAAATATTTGGACTTTGAAAATCAGAAAATCGAACCGTTTGTTCCTAACCTTAGGAACAAACCTTTGTATCTTAACCCCCTCTCTCTATATATATACACCGAGTATAACAACTTTAACGGTAATAATCGAATTTATCCTACATGGGTACCAGGATCCAGGTTTTGATATCAAATTCGGCAGCACTTGTGCATTTTTATCTGTAGCGTTTTAAAAAAAAGTTGCGACATTAATTCAGAAATACTTTCATTTTTGACAGAAAATTTGGTGTTTCGAAAGAAAACGAAACACTCGTATTTCGAGCCTGGCGAGATGTTAGTGTTTTGCAACTTCTGAAGCATCTATTTTAAAAAAATTATTTTGGATATCTTTTGAAATTTTTTTTTTTTTTTTGCCAAAACGTTGTTATTGTTAGCTTTTCTTAGGTCCAAAATGCTGACAATATTAACGTTTTTATCATGAATGGAAATATTTTTTATTTGATGACACAAATTTAATTTTTGCTAAATGTTACAGATAAAATGTCATCAATTTGCATGTGATTGATTGTATCCTGCTTGAACCTATGCCTCACTATCTGGTCTTGCGTGAAGCATAATTTATTTCACCTCAGAATTATAAAACTTGTACCTTTTCAACTTAGTTCTATTTACACTTATCTATTATTTATTGTAGAGTTATCAATATTTGACAAACTAAATGGAAAAAAGGGAACTTATTTTTCACTTATGTTCCATTCAAATATGATATTCACTTTAAAATAAGTTAGTTATTTTTTTCCAGTGTAACAGAAACTATAGTCTTGGTCGAATCGCCTCCTTTTGCATTGATTGCAAAAAAATTATCAATGGCAAATATTTCAACATCTTCAGGTCTATTTTCATTGTTAGAATGATATTTATATTTTTATAGATATTATGGTGTGCCAAAAAGGGAAAAAAAATGCTAAAGCCATATTCTAGCATCAAAGTATTCCCGAAATTTTTATTTATACCATAATAAGAAAATAATTAAACCAAAACACTCTAATTTTGAGAGATTTCGAAAAATACCCAAGCTGCCAAGCCAATTTGCAGTTCCAAAAATGGAGGCCGTCAAATGCCCTAGCGGACCCGTGAAAACAAAGTAAAACCTCTGATCTCCTTTGATTTATAATAATTGTTTAATAATTTTCAGAAAGAGAAAGAATATAATAATTTCTATATTACTATAAGTGACTTTTAAACCGGGATCAATAATTCAGATACAAAGTATTTCTATTATTTTCCAGTAACATACTAAGAAATAGTTTAATTTTTTTATAACCGGCCTGCCTGAAAAATGTTTCGGAGTCATTCTAGTACATCTAAATTATAAGATATTTTATCTATTTTATTTAATTTTCTTTTTAACATATTCAAATTATTAATTATTCTTTCTATTTTTAAAGATTATTAAACAATTCTTATAAATCAAAAGAATCTGAGATCAAAGTTTGAGGTTTATTTTTGTATTGACGGGTCCGCTAGGGCATTTGGCAGCCCTCTATTTTTGGAGCCGCAGATTGACTTGGCGGTCTGGGTGCTTTTAGAAATCTCTCAAAATAATAGTTTTTGGTTTATTTTTTTTTAGAATATGGTACAAACAAAAATTTCAGAAAGTATTCTTATATTTTTCTACTGATTTGATTTTACTAGAAAGTGTAGGAAAGCTGAGGAGAGAGAGAGAGAGAGAGAGAGAGAGCAGGGCGTGAAGAAAATATATATGTTTTTAAGAAAAACTTCGAAAAAAATAAGTGAAGGAAAGTTGAGAGGTTTTTCTCCAAATTAAGTGGATCAAACTAAAAAAGATGTTTGTTGAAAAAATTGTTAATTTCCTTTAAATTTCTTTTTTCTTTTTTTTTTTTTGAAAATTTGGCAGCAGCTGAATTTCCTTTAAATTTCGGTGAATCAAACGGGCTTTTTGTCTTCCTTAACTTTCTGCCCGAATAGCACTCGCCGGAGCTTTCTGGATATTTAATCTTTTTGATGATTTTTTTCTTAACAATGTGTATTTGTTGAGTACAACTAGGGTTGTTTTAAGTTCATCAAGACTTTGTAAATTCAACTATAAAGTATATCAGAGTGATTTCAAATACCGAACTCAAATTGTCTCGTCTATCATACGAGTTATGTGTCTACATACAAAAATAATTTTTTTTGAATTAATTTTGTATAGAGTCAAATGATAAAAAAACATTAAAAAAATGAATGCATTAAAATTAATTTATAAACTCTCTAATTTTAACTGTTTGACTTTATACTAAATTAATTTGAAAGTTTAAATTTTTTACATATAAAGACATCACTCGTAAGATAGATGAGTTTCAACGGTTCAGTTTCGTCATTTAAAGTCAATCGGATAGATTTTAAAGTTGAATTCACAAAGAGGCCTAGTTTTGCTCGTGAGCAATTGCATTTCGAGTCTGCATCTTCTTCTGAGATAACAAAAATTTGAGTTTCAATCTAGACCGAGTAATTAAAATTCGAGCTAATTCAATCCAAATTTATAATATATGAGATCTCTTTAGAATCCATGCTAATATATAATGACCGAACCGGATTCAAATTTAATTTTTTTACTACCTCGGTGATATAAATTCTTGCATTTTCATCTTTTTCATCCAAAATCTATTTGAATATCATAAACCATCGATCTTTTTCTATACAAAATATCTTAAGCATCATGATTCATTCTATTTTTTTTTTCTATACAAAATAAATTTTATGCATCTTTATTTAAGCCTATATAAATTGTCTAAAAAAGCCCAATATGCATAGCGCGCAAATAGCGCGCTACACGCTATGCGCTATAGCGGACCGCTATTACCGCTATAGCGGCCGTAGCGCAATTAGCATATTTTCATGCCATAGCTTAACGTTTAGGGTCTAAAAACGCTATAGCGCGCTATTTAGAACACTGATTTGAAGTACGGTTTTACATCGAGAGAAGAAAATTGGGCCTATGTCTTTTAAGTAATTTTGAGCCCAAATCTAAACTAAAAAATTGAGTCACCTCGGGCGATATAAATTAAAAAAAATTTCTACTGCGGCTACTTTTAATTGATCTCTGCCGATTCACTATTATACTCAAATGCTGTCTACAACAGTATATTTTTTTGTCGTTAAACAATTTATAATATATAAAGAGAATTAAGCCTTGAAATATTCAGTCATTTCGTATTATCTCTTCTTATATCCATCCAATTTATCATCTCTTCTTATTTATTTTGATCGAGTGACTTACGCGTTATGATTATCTTTCCTCATTTAAAAAAAAAAAATGTTTGATATAATAATATAAACTCTAACAAAAATCAAACTATTTTGTGTTAATTATCGCGTGGCTAATTATATAATTTATCAATACATATTTTTTGCGTTTCTAAAATGAAATCTATTTGTTCCCTTTTTTCAATATTTTTTTTTGGAAACGAAGTTCGGAGGATATCTCTATTTAAAATAAAAGTATATGCAAATGATTGTTGGAGACCGATTTTGCAGAAATTTTCTAGCTTTTACAAAGTGGAAGAGAAGAAACTGAAAACAACATTGTGGAGCAAATACGGGTGCTGCTGGCCAAAGACTGGGAGGTGAAGATCATGCGAACCGAGAGAAAATGGAATAGTTGTGCTGATCTATTAACAAAAAATGCACTTTCAAGTGGCATTATTTTTAAATCCTTTTTTTATCCCTCATTTTATAAATAATTTGCATTATGCGAATGTATTAGGTGCAAATTGTAAGAGTTTGTTTAGTTATGTTTAATAAAATGAAAAGTATACTTCTCTGATGGCTATGCCGAAAAAGGGGTGTGCTTTATTCCCTTGTTTGATAAAAAAAAAGAAAAACTTTACAAAGGAGCAAGTATATGCAAGCTCAAGAATTTTGTGAATTTAAGCTATTTCCTAATCTCCTCTCCTTTTCTAATCTTACTTTTATAATTGTTGAATTTAAGCTATTTCCTACAATATATACTTAACAAACTCTATTTAAATTTCAAATGGCAAAATTTGTAAATTAGAAGAAATTTGTGGGTTTCCTAATTCTTTTGCAATGAATTACTCTAATTATCTTTTTAATTTTTATCAAGAATTCAATTTCAAATCAATTCCATTATATTCTATTAATTGAAATGAATTCTTACTATTAATTTTAGTTCCAATAATAATGTGTATTTATGGCCAACAGGCAATAGAGCTATTCCAGAGAATTGCATTTATTGATCTTTCTGGTCCTCAGAAAGTATAACCAGAGATCACCCTCTTCACGTGAAAAGGCAGTTTTAAACAATTTATTTTAAATCTTAAATTTGTTTTATCGAACTCTCTACGGTTACTAAATCAAATGGAGTTCTCCGGATTTCTCCACACAACTGTACAACCAATTGTGCACGGTTTCATGGTTCTCTCTAGTTTGTTATACACGAAGAGGAAAGGATGAAACATATTTCAATTACAAATCTGATCTTAGCTGTGTCCTTGGGAACTGTAGCATGTAATTGGATCAGATGCTGCCATAAGAATCGAAGCAACTGCTGCTAGCACCATAATTTCACCTGCCCCAACGGTCGACTCGTTACGTTTAAAGGGTTGTCTTGCTTTTTGTCCTTCTAGATTTGAAGATTTTGAACAATCTTAAATAGGTAGTACGAATATTACGAAATAGGTTTACAAGTTCAACTTTAAATATATTGGATTGACTTTAATCGAAATTTTTTATCATCTGTTTTTGACTTATTTTCCGAAATCAAATGTCTACATATCATTTTTTTTTTAAATTCTACGATAATATGATGTAATCCAATAATATAATATAATTATTCAATCCTTTATCTTATACAAATCAAACTTAAAAATTTAGAAATTTGGAATGAAAAGGTTTTAATGGTGAAATACTAACATCGGCACTTTTCATTATTATTTACTATGGAATTGTCTAATTTAAATAAAAGGTTTTATTTTCCATCGTCTAAACAAAACTGTCTTTTTATCAAAAAAACAAAACTGTCCAACTCAAAACACAAAAGATTGTATTAATTTTAAAAAAATAATGCAATCTGATAAAAAAAAAAATCTTATCATCTTATTTTGAACTATATCATCTCCATTATATATTTTTTTTTTTTGAAAGCTTGGCCGCGCCAGCGCTCCATTATATTGTTTAATTTTCCCGAAAAGGAAACAGGTAACATAACCGTTACAATTACACAGTTCCCATTTCAAACATCCAAATTTAAATCACTGTTCATTAGAAAATATAATAAATTACCTGGACCACCATTTTGCATTAAAAATAATATTTCTCTGGCCCCACCCAGGTAACCATGCTGCTCAGCCTGCTCTTCTCCTCGAATTCAGATCCAGTGCAGTAACCCAATTTTTGAGTTTTGATCCAAACCGTCCAAGGTGCTCTAACACGACTCTTAAAGAATCTGGACCCCACAAATAATACTGGCCCCTGCGCTACCACCGAATAGGCACCGTACACGTCTAAACTCAAAAATTGGGTTACTTTAGGGGATCCGGATTCCTTCTCCTCTGACCAGATAAAGCAAGAGTCCGAATCTGCTGCGATTCCGAGGCAGACCCTGCGATCCCGAGATCAACGGTTTAAATTTTTTCGAGCGCGGATCTCAGAAACGATCTTAAAAAGTAAATTTTCACGCACGCATCTCGATAAAGACTAACAGTTGAGATGGGATCGCAGGTTCCTGCGATCTACCTCGGAATCGCAGCAGATTTATTTTCGATAAAGCAAGGGGCAACCTTTTCTCCAACGGGCTCACCAGTACAATCACCACAACGTCTCTCTATCCGATCCCGGATCCTCTGTGACGTATCCAAAAATATCAATAAATGCAACACATCAAAATTTATAGATATATCCAACCATCTATAACAAACTTTGTCTTAATTTATTTTTCCTGGAAACAGGAAGGGCAACAGAAATTGTAAAACAACCTGATATTTAATGCATTTAATTATCATACGATGGATTGATGCAAAATGAAACTTTAAAGGCAGGTCTGTCAGTTACCCGCCATATAATAAGTTGTACTCTCATATCCACAATTAATCTGAAAACATCTCCCGTGTTCATGTATGACACCATGCCAATTGACGAAACTCAAATTTGAAATCCCAATCCGTCCGTTTTGAAACAGTCTGTTTAATTCGAAGCCCAAGTACCCGGACCACGCCCCCGTCTCCTCGTTTCTCGCACCTCACATATCAACAATTCAATTATTTTATTCAGTTATAAATACTCTCATCTCGTAGCCCAATGCCGTTTGATTCTTTATTTACCCTCTCCCTCTTTCTCTCCATTCTTTCGTCTCCGGTTTGAAAGAACCAATGGGCCTCTGTTTTAGCAAGAAAAAGAAAGCGCCTTGTGACACGCCTAGCTCCAATCCTACCTCTAACGGGAAAAATTTGGAGAAGGAGAAGGTGAAGAAGAAAGATACTAGTAAGCAACCTGCTGCAACCTCCAACAAGGGTAGCGAGCAGCCGGTTGTTGAGAAAAAGCCGGTGTTTATAGTAACTCAAAATGCCAAGCAAACAGTAGAGAGAGAAAAGAAAAAGTGAGGTACCCACAAAGAAATCAGAGATCAAACAAGAAGCTGAGCCCATCTCTGCTGTTAAATCAGTCCCAGCTGAAGAGATCCGGTCGGTACAAGCACCGGTACGGACATCTAGCTGTACCAAAGAAGAAGTTGATGCAATCCTGATCCAGTGTGGTCGTCTCAGCCGAAGCTCCTCGGGTAACACCTTGAGTGAGACTGCCGGAGGTGGAGCCTACAGGAGGTACTCGGGCTCGAAGCGGAGTTTTGATTTCGACCACGAAAGGAAAGGGGAAGAAGAAGACGATGAGAGGCCGGTATCTAGGCCATCTCCTCATAGGAGGACACCTGGCAGGGACAGGTCCGGAAGCCGTGAGAGAGGAGGTGTCAGTGGTGGGTCCCACAGCCGTCGAGTGAGCAGATCACCGGGGCGTAGATCAGATGGTCCCGCAAGTGCCACATCAGCAAATGAGAAACCCAGACCGGCTAAGATGGTATCGGTGCCTGCGAGGGAGAAGCCAACTGAGGGGGCCAATTTAAAAAAGAGTTCAAATGGTGGTACTGTATCATCAAAGAGGAATGCTTCACCGAGGTCTAGATCACCGGCCTCAAATAGTTTGAATAGAAGTGTTGGATGTGGCAATGAGAATCCGGGGAGCGGGACCCAGCCGTCACTCAGCCGTAACTCATCTAAGAAGGCTGAGCACTCACCATACAGGAGAAATCCTATGGCTGAGATTGATGAGAATTCGATGAGAGGGAATCAGAATGGCAGTGCCAGTTTCAAATCTCAAAAGGGGAATCAAGCTCAATCTCAGGTTACAATTTTTTGTTGATTTAAATATGAATTTCCAGATAAAATTCATTTTTTAAATTATTTCTCATCCCTGAATAGAAGCCATTTCTGTTCAGAGGAACTGCAATTTTATTGGGATCTTGTCTAAATTAGATGGTACCGGTTCACAGATCCACATATTCATTAATTCCTATGGATTGTTATGGTAGCACCAATTATAAAAAATATCGGTGAAATAGGAACTTTCTGTACTTCGTATATTCTATGTAAACAATTAGGAATGCAAAGAAAAGTACAATGAAATGCCCTTCCACCAATTAGTTTCTACCAGTTGCCTTTTTTCTCTTACACGAGTATTTAAATTATCCCCGTTTATTTTAATATTACAGAAAACTGAGAGTATAGCTTCATCTCAGAAAGGATCAATTGACGATACAAAAACCACTAAGAGTCACACTATAGTCACCAATTGCATCAGGGACCAATTTGTAACTTGTCGAAGGAAAGATCAAGAAAACAGCACAGAGGACCCGTTTGACCCGTTGGGTTCCTTCAAATCAAACGAGATCAACTTCACCAACATATCTCTTGAGAGCCTGAATACGAAGACGGTTGTGTCCACAAACCGTTCTTCCCGCCGCTCCTCCCGAGATTTCGACCATAATGGGAATTCTTATGCCAATTTGCTTCTAGAAGATATCCAAAATTATCACCAAAACAACAATACCACAACTAGTGCTAATCAAACCCCAATCAGCTTCACCATCCCAGAATGCGTGTCAAAGGCGTGTTCAATTCTCGAGGCAGTAGCTGACTTGAATTCATCTTCATCTGACGCAAGCCGTGGCTTCAAACCGAAGGAGCCATTTCTCGAGTCAGAGATTGCGGTTTCTAATGATTTGATGGAACCAAGTATGCACAAGTATGTTTCAGTAAGAGATTTACGAACTGAGGTGGAGCCACAAGAGTCTGCCGGGAGTAATAGTTTTGCGGGCCAGCCTTGGGCTTCGTCATGGGAACCCAACTCAGCCGACTCTACTGATAGGTATTTGGCTGGGTCACAGTCGAACAACCTAGAGGAAATTGAACAGGAGGGTCCAGCAGGCGAGGCACGCCAAGGCCGTCATGATAGGAGGTTGTTGCGGGGAGGCTCTAGTGCAAGTGGAGTCACAGGTGTTTCCAATGTGAAGAAAAGGGAGACTGTTGATCGGCAAATCAACCGTAGTGGTACCGGAAGTGTGAGGCCTGGTGCAAGAGCGGCATCAGTAACAGCAAGTGCTTCAGCTTCAGCTTGTTAGTTGTGGTTTTATGTCAGATAAGTGTAGGAATCCTTGTTGTTTATGTCAGATTAGTGTAGGAATCCTTGGTTGTTTAAGGGCTAATTTTTATTTTTTTGGTTGCACAGCAAGATAGGTTGCTGTTTAGGGATGTCTAGTATTTGTTCCTTCTTTTGTTGTGAGTGTCATCATACATTGTTCTGATTAGTTATGGTAATGACAGAAGCAATGTATACCTTTCAACTGCTCTCTACAGTTTTTTTTCCTATTAGATTGTACAATGGCTAATTGCTTACTTGATGTTAGCTCTGACTAGTTTGGCACGTTAATTTGATCTCCAGCAGCTAAGAATTTTCATTTATCCTAACTAGAGTTGTCTGACATTGTTGTTTGAGCTTAATGCATGAGACATGCTAGAAAAAATCTTAGCAGACTGAAGCACAACTTCACACAGCTCAAATTTATTCGCAGCTTCCTCTTATCTATTTGCGGACATTTTTATTAATATCCAAAGTTAATTACAAATTAATTAATATACCATGATTCTTGAGTTTTTCCAAAAATGTCCAAACCGGCTATAGAATTGCCGGTTTCCTCTCTCCTCCGGCTTTTTTTTTTTTTTTTTTAAGAGACACTATGAAAAGCAAGATAATGAAATTTAACACTAAATATTTGAATTTTTTGTTTAAATTATTTGTTAGATTACTTTTTTTATTTATAATTAGCATATTTATACTAAAATACACCAGATTACTTGAAATTATGTTGAATTACACTATATTACATTAAATTACGCTAAATTACGTTAAATTACGCTAGAATACGGTAAATTCCGATAAATTACTGTGTGTCTTCATAGTGATGTATTACAAACTATTTTTTGTTTCTCTTTTATCTTCATAGTGATTTATAATTAGAAACTATTTTTTTTTTAAAAGACACTATGAATAGCAAGATAATGAAATCTAACACTGAAAATTGAATTTTTTGTTTAAATTATTTGTTAGATTACTTCTTTTGATATATAATTAGCATATTTATACTAAAATACGCTAAATTACTTGAAATTATGTTGAATTACACTATTACATTAAATTACGCTAATTACATTACATTATGCTAAAATACGGTAAATTACGCTAAATTACATATGAATATGGACGATATCTTTATTGAAAAGGCGAAAAACGACGACGAAACTTCAAATGGCCATAAAAGGCGCTCGAGTGTCCGATTTCAGCAAATGACCACTTTTCGAAAAGCTTGCGAAAATGCGCATGCGTCAGTGACCACTACGTCGTTTTTTAAAATTCAAAATTGCCAAAAATATAAAGGGAAGAGCCTCAAAACTTGAGTTGAAGTTTCCGATTAAGATTTTCATTTCTATTATTCAATCTAAGTAGCTCAGTAAATTAGTTACATAATGAACATGTAAAATACCAATTTTTACTATTTTCGGAATTTTTTTACTATTTTTTATGATCATGAAAGATGACATAAAATTGGTCTAGTTTAGCGTAATTTTGCGTAACTTAGCGTAATTTACAGTATTTCAGCATAATTAGTGAAGTTATTGTAATTTAGAGCAAATTTAACGTAATTTAGTGTAATTCAACATAATTTATTGTAATACAGTGCAATTCAACATAATTTTAAGTAATCTAGTGTATTTTAGTAAAAATATGGTAATTATAATCTAACAAATAATTTAAATAAAAAATTCGAATTTTCAGTGTTAGTTTCATTATCTTGCTCTTCATAGTGTCTCTAAAAATAATAAAAATAAAAAATAAAAATAAAAGAGGAAACCGGCCATTTATGGCCGGTTTGGATATTTTTGGAAAAACTCATGATTCATGGGTATATTAATTAATTTGTAATTAATTTTGGATATTAATAAAAATGTCGGCCCTATTGACAAGATTTCGAAAACTGTCCAAACCGCAGATTTGTTTCCCTGTTTTAAGCCGAATTATTGCAGATTTCTTTCCCGGTTTTAAGCCGAATTACTGCAGATATATTTTCCAGTTTTAGACATCCCAAAACCGCACTATTTTATAGAACCGGAAAATAAATTTCCGATTTTGGTTTTGGAATTCCAAAATCGGGAATTAAATTTCTGGTTTTAAGTTGTGCACTTGGTTGATGGTTTTGCCTTGGGAAACCGGGAATTAAAAAATAAAAAGATTCTCGACAAATTGTCTTTTTCTCACAATTTTTTTTTTGAAAATAGAAGGATATAATATTTTGTATATTTACTTAGAAGTGACTTTTGAACCAGGATCAATAACTCAGATTCAAAATATTTAAATTTTTTTAATAACACATAAGGAAATATTTTAATATTTTTACAGCCGTAAAAAATATGACCTGAAAAATATTAATCCGGGTTATTTGTTGTAGTCTTTCTAATAAATCAAATTATATAGTATTCCAAAGAAATATATAAAATATTTCTAATATTTCAATACAAAAAATAAATAAATTATAACATTTTCTGTTTGATTAAAAAAACATAAAATTGGAAATTTAATTTTCAGTTTTGAAATTCCAAAACCGGAAAATAAATTTGCGGTAATTCGGCTTAAAACCGGAAAATAAATTCGAAATCTTGTCAAACATGATGTATATTTGAAATTTAATATTTTTTTTTGGGTATTAATAAAAATTTCGTGGAAAGGCTTTTCGCATTTCGGAAATATTACTTTGTACATAAGTCGATATATTATTTACAGATAAAACATTGTGCATATACTAAAAAGCATGGAAGAATAACTTAGTGCATATGTTAGCACAAATAACTTTTTGTGCAGATTAATACCAATATTAATAGCCTAAATCTCGATATGTCCGGCTGTCCGCATGTCTGTTTTCCAATATGCGCTATGATTTTTTCAGCGCTGTTGAGATCTGAATTCCAATAAAATGTCTGCCTTGACAATTTTCTAATTTCTATTAAAAATAATTGCTTCAATGGTAAACAGGCTGGGCTCTGGAATCCATATCCTCGACGGTACCGTAAAAGACTCCCTTTTACAATTAGCTATTTACGGTTTGAGATTAACTATCAGCCGGTTTGGGATTCGGGCTGACTGAGGGGGCAGTATTATTGGGCTTTTGAGATTCGTGCCAAGTTAAAAATAATGGTCCAGATCAAGTAATTGTAAAAGATTCCCTTTTACGGTACCATCGGTGATATGAATTCCTGGGCTCTGTGCCTTACACGGATCAACAGACAACCATGGTAAAGTAGTAAACCCGTTAACTAGCACATTATTTTCTCGCGGGGGAACCCTTTCCCGGAATTCCGAAAATTTTCCCACAAAACAAAAAAGGCGCTATCGAATTCGAAAATTTGCGATTAAAAACTAGTTGGTTCCTCAGACTCTTGCCCTTTGGTAGGAAGAAAGAAAGGGGCGACATGAAATTCAAGGCGTTCTTCACACAAGATGGGATTAATCTCCTTGACAAGCGTAACACCACTAATCCCATCCATCCTCTTTCGTCTCACAGAGTCTTTTCATCAAACACTTGGTGCTCACTCACAGCATACCCCTTTCCTCTTTTAAAATTTTCCATTGTAGGCTTCCTTCCGGCTTTGGAAAAAATGGGCCGTATATGCCAAGTGTACCTTACTCCCCAGTCACGTGATGTTTCTCCACGGGCTATACCCTGAGGGAGGAGATGGACTCCAGTGCGTGGCCCAGTTTGGCAGAGACCTTCTCTGTCGTGACTACCGCATCTCTAGCCAGGTTCCTCTTTCTTCTTTTCCTCATTGTTTAATTATTGTTATATGATTGAGATTCAAATACCAGAAAAGAGAGAATTTTAATATGGGCAGGTTTAATACACTGGCATAGATGATGCGTTGCTTGATTATGTACTATTAGTTATAAACCAGCAGATAAAATAAATACTTAGCAAATGAATTTGTGGTTTATTGTGGACTAGAGAAAAATTGTGATATAAGCTAGGACAGGATCCTCCAACCAAAATGAAATAAAACCAAAATCCAACTTTCACATAATTTGACTGTAAATAAGCACCTTATTTCAATGTAGTTGATCTTTTAGAAGTTATGTAAAGAAAAAGTTATTTCCTGACAAACCTTACCCTGAAGGGAAACAATTCATGTCTACCCTGAACACCTCCGTGTGTACGCACTTGCCGAGTGTAAGAAGCACCATTCCTACAAAACCTTTGTTTTACAGGAGCGTATTAGATAATTCTCGCTTTTCTGAGCTATACAAGGCACTTAAGATTTTGTTGGGGCCCACATGTACA